>JANPWX010018538.1:7219-65041 GCA_024734555.1 Trochalopteron elliotii | reverse complement strand
AGAGAGAGAGAGAGAGAGAGAGAGAGAGAGAGAGAGAGAGAGAGAGAATGAGACCAGCTGCAGGGAAAGCCTCTCCTCCCCTTCCTGAGGGTGGTATTTGGTCCTTAATGTGGAAAGCACCTTCTGGGGAAAAGCCAGGAGGTTCTATTTGAGGAGGCAGGTCTGGCAAAAGTGTCACCAAGGCCTCTCTCAGTGCCAGTGCTTTGGGGCTGATCTCCCTTGGCTGAAGGCTTGGCCATCCACTCTTCTCTGGGAGTGGGACAATAAATCTTTCTTTAGATCTTGCTTTCATTTATGTTCATGAGGTCCCACAAAGGGTTGTGATATGGGAAAGGAAATTGTGCTGTGATTGTGGATGCACAAATTCAGGAATAATTTATTCTAAATACTTTTTTTTGCAGCTTTTAAGCTACCATTTCAAATTGTGGTCCTGTTTGTCTAGGACACAGGAATAGTCATTCACACAGTAAGAGAAAATGATTTTAAAAAATTCCTGTTTGTTTGGCAAAAACAGGTGTTTTGGAAGGAACTGTGAAATACACTTCACTGCTCCTGATCCATGGGGGCATGACTGAAGTGAGGTAATTAATAATGTCTGGTGCTGCTCTGCTGTGGCTGTAATGTGTGCACAGTAAAGCAGCCTCACATCAATTACTCCTCCTTGTAAAGCCTGTACCAGCAAACTGCTCTGCAGCCCCGTGCAGGAACACAGAGCAGCAGGTAATGGGGTATCATGTCCATTTATCCCCCTGAATAAATGAAAGGGGAATTAATGAAACAAATGTCTGCAAAACTCAGGAAGGTCATCTAGGCCAGGTGCAAGGTGCTGGATGTGGTCAGGGCAGTCCCAGCACAGACACAGGGTGGGTGGGGTGTGTTGAGGCTGCCTGAGGAGAAGGATGGGGTGCTGTGGGGTGCTGTGGATGAGAACTCCACAAGCTCTGCACCCAGAACCTGCCCTGGGCTGGGCCCACAGTGTGATCAGCAGGGGAGGGGGATTCTGCCCCTCTGCCCTGCCCAAGTGGGACTGCAGAGTTGCCCCCAGCCCTGGGGCCCAGCACCAAAACAGCACAGAGCTGCTGAGGGAGTCCAGAGCAGCCCATGGAGCCAGGCTGGGAGAGCTGGGGGTGTCCAGCCTGAGGAAGGGAAGGCTCTGGGGAGACCTCAGAGCCCCTTCCAGGGCTTTCCTGTGCAGGATTCCTACAAGGAATAGCATCATCTCCTGTGTTTTGGGAAAACATGCAAAGCTCTGTATTTAATAATACAATTTTGTATGGTTGTTTTAATAAATTATGGCATGGTATTGAATCCTCCACTGGGCACCTGCATCTATAGCTGGTTCTGTTGTTAACATTTTATATGTGATGTATTAGGAAAAATTAATTCCAGAAGCAATGTTGTCTTGAAAGGAAAACATTCCTCCATGGTCCTGAATGAACCCATGTGTGCTGTGCATGGCAGAGACCTTTAGAAAATGAACCACTGACCTAGAAACTGATGGGAATGAGTGGGAACAAATGGAGCAGAAATTTTCCCCAGCTGAACTGGGTTTGCTGGCTGAGCAAATTCATATTACAATTAAAAGAGATACAGTGGTCAGAGGGGAGCATTTAATGGGAATGAAGAACAAATTCATTTAGCCTGTTTTCTGTGTCTGTTCTCCTCAGACAGGCTAAACTGCAGTGAATGCATTAAGCTATGGCTGTGTATTTATAAGTTTGTCCTGTTTTCCTGAATGCTCCTGGTGAGCTTCCAAGGCACCCAGGTGATGTGAGGGGGATGCTGCAGCCCCAGGAACAGGATCAGCACCTTGTTCTCAGTGTTCTCTGAGGTGAATGCTCCTGACCCCTCACGGCTGTCACTGACTGAACCTGAGGGTCAGTCCCAGAGCTGCTGACAGCTGGACCAGCCCTGGTCATGTCTTACCTACAGCAGTAAAGCAAATCCTTGGGATTGCACAGACCCCTCTGAAAATTCACCCACAGGGCAATAACTGCACACTGGAGTGTCACACAAAGCAATCAAGAGGGAACTTCAGTGGTATAAACATACTAATGATGGAATTTAGAGACAGCAAATACTAATACTATATTAAATTAGCTTGGTTTACAACTTCGGGAAAATGTTATATAGGAAATAATTTCTGGTACCTAGTCTGGCAACCTTCCCTTGCAATGCTGACACTTTGACATTCTGTGTGTCAGGCACCAAGTCAGCCAGCATTCCCCAGACAGCCTCCCCCAGTCCTGCTTCCAATTAGTGCCTCAGACTGCAAACTTTTGAGCTGCTTTGTTTCTCAATAGCAGCCAGTGCCCCAGCTCTTTCCTGAGGTTCTTGCTGGCTTAGTTCATCCTTTTTGACAGCACAGAGGTAATGTTGTAATGCTGGCACACAGAGGAAGATGACAGAGATTAATTAAACCCCCTAAATATTCTTTTTAAAGTAATAGTATAAGTATTTTGGAATGTGGCTATGTGTGTAACTGCATCATAGATTCTAGACGACATCAGCCAGGCTGTGTTAGTATCATAAAACAAATTATTGACTGTGAGGATCAGAGCACGGTCAGGGCAGCGTTGCCTTGGCGGGGCCGAGCGGCGGGGCTCGGTGTCCGTGTGTACGTGCGGGCAGCCCTGTCCCCTGTCCCTGTCCCTGTCCCCGTCCATGTGTCCGTGTGTCCTTGTGTCCGTGCGGGCAGCCCTGTCCTCTGTCCTTGTCCCTGTCCCTGTCCCTGTCCCCGTGTCCGTGTGTCCGTGTGTCCGTGTGTCCTTGTGTCCGTGCGGGCAGCCCTGTCCTCTGTCCTTGTCCCTGTCCCGCAGGGCGCTGTCAAACATCCCGAACGCCACCGGTACTCACAGGAGAAGTGGAAGGGTCTCCCGCCCAGCCCGCACTGCCGCACTCGCTGCCCGGAGAAGAGCCCGTACTGGATGTGGCCGATGAACTTGTGCAGCTCGGGGCCGCTGGCGTTGACCAGCAGCGCTCCGGTGCTGCAGAGGACGGAGCCCCGCACCCAGAGCTGGGTGCCCACGGCCGCCGCCGCGCCCAGCGCGCACGCCAGGCTCAGCACCCCGGCCGTGCAGAAAATCAGCTTCTTCTGCTGCGCCGGCATGGTGGCACTGGGGCTGCGGGGACGCGGCTGCCTGAGAGAGGCGTGCCCGGGTCCTGAGAGAGGCTGCAGCCCGGATGGAGAGCCCAGTGCCCGGCCAGCCCTGAATTGAGTGACCACTGCCTGGTCAGCCCTGAACTGAGAGCCCCAGAGCCCAGTGCCTGGTCAGCTCTGTCCTGAGAGCCCCAGTGCCCGGCCAGACCTGAACTGAGAGCCCCAGTGCCCAGTGCCCAGCCCTGTCCTGAGAGCCCAGTGCCCAGTGCCTAGTGTGCAGCCCTGTCCTGAGTGTCCCAGTGCCCAATCCTGGCTGGAGGATGCTGTAAATGCCCTTCTTGCCTGTGCCCTTCTGTAGAGCTCCGCAGGTGTTTCAGTGCGTCCCTTGTCACTTGATAGCGAGGGTTTCAGATGACAGATCTCTGTAATTTGAGGAGTGCGCTGCTCGTCCCGGCCCCCGGGGGAGTGAATGAGTTGGGGGTTCAGGCGTCGAGCTCGGCTGCTCTGTCTGGTTATCTGCTCTCCATAAAGGAGGATTCCAGAGGGTTTATTTTTGCGGGTTTTCTTCTAAAGCCAGCAATGCTGAGATGCTGTCTTGTGGGTTTTTGGTTGTTTTCTTTTCTTGGTTTTGGGCTTTGGGTTGTTTTTTTTTTCTGAGTGTATTTCTTTTTTGCTGTTTTTTAAGGTAATGCCCGGGTACCACACAGCACCCTGCCAAACCAGGAGGCCTCTCTTCAGTATCTAGTTGCATTTGGACACCTGCTCGTCCTTGCTCTCCCTGTCAGGGTGTTCCTGGCAGGAGCAGCGTTGTCTGTGTGTACACTGGTATGTACAGTGCTGTTCTGGCTGCAGCATGCAGGATGCTCAGGCAAACTGTTCAGTCCAGGTTTGGAATATACACAAATGGGTTTTCTCTTACAGCCTGACAGCAGAGCCAGCCCACGCTGAGGCTCAGAACACACGGCTCCTGTGTCTGGTGTCCTGCTGCTGCTGGCACCTGCCCTGCTGCTCACATGGGCAGAGTCACAGCACGGTGTGTGGAGCATGGCCAGGGCTGCATCCACCCCCCGCCTGCCAGGGACCTCACAAACACTGGGTGTGGGTTTGTTCTCAATCAGATCAACTTACTGCTTGGTTAACTGCATGCACACACTCTGCAGGTGGTTCAAAAACATCAGATCATCTAGTTAACTAGATGAGTCTAGTTAGCTATGTAGGTTTTAAGGCAAAGCTGGAATTAAAATGAAACAAAGCTGTGTAAAAGGGATTTACTGATTTGGTTTGGGGTTTTTTTAAGCTATTGACTGTTTATCAGACTTATTGGTTCTTGCCTTTGGCAAGCATGACATGAAATGCATGACAGTGTAGGTCAGTAGCAGCCTACTTTATTGCTATTGTTGGTTTCAAATTATCTATTCAAATTATTTCCAATTATCTATTGTTTGACTTGAGAATTGCTTAGAGACAAAAGGCACGTGGTTTGCCTGTTCTAGTCCATAGCACATTTAAACATCATCTCGTTTGTAGAACGCTGCTGTTAATCTTATTTAGACTTGTTTGCAACCCAGAGTCTAGTCCTGTTTTTCCAAAGTACCTCGTGTTTGTACTGCCCCAGAGATGCAGCACAGGGAGAGGATGTGGCATAAATAAGGGGTAGAAAGGGGAGAAGTCCTCATGCTTGCTTGCTGTAACTCTGGTGGAGGAATGTGCCCACCTCTCCAGCACTGGAGGAGAGGACAGCTCTGCTGGACCAGGGGAGGCTGTTCTGTGGGGCAGGACACAGGTCACAGGCTGTGATTGTGGCTGCAGCCCTGGCAGTGAGGGGGCAGCTGTGGGAAAAGGGAGCCCCAGAGCTTTCCTCCTGGAGAAGCCCCTTGTGTCCCTGTGTCTTCTGCCCCTCTGCTGGGGGAAGGGGTGGCTCTGCTGCCTGGGATGGGCAGACCTCCCCTCAGGGGTGGAGGGTTTGCTCCTTGCATCTCCCCCTGCTCTGGACCCCCCTGAGGGCCCGTGGTCCTGCTGAGTGTGCCCGGGCAGGGGCAGCCCTGCACTGACCTCGGGGGCCTCTGCCCTGCCAGGGCTCCTCGGCTCTCTCCTGCCTGTCACTGATGCCTGGGGCCACTGCAGGACACTTGTGTTGTTTTGTCACATTTCTGAGGAGTTTCTATTGCCTGACCCACTTCTGCAGTTTTCAAGACGGTAGAACAGAAGAATCTGTTGCTTGTGTTTGTTGCTCGTGGTCACAGGAATATCAAGAGAGTAATAATTTTCTGAAGAATAAAGAGCTGTGTTTGTTTGCCTTCCTGAGCCCAGATCTAGTGGGACTTCCCCAAAGCCTCCTGCTGCTGTGTGCTCAGTGTCTCTCTGGGGGTTGCACAGCATGTCCTCTGCTGCTACCAGCACTCTGCTGGTGCTCAGGGGATCACAGCATCATGGAACAGGTCAGGGACCTCTGCAGATGATGTGATCTGTGCCCTCCCCAGGGAAAGTCAGCTAAAGCAGGTTCCCCAGGACCGTGTGAGGCTGGGTTGAACACTACCCCAGCACTCGGGGCAGTGTTTCAGAGCGCTCCTGGTGGCAGCTTCTCCTCTCTCAGGGCTGCAGCTTTCCCTGGCTGTGGCATGTGGGCAGGCAGGGCTGTTCCCAGGGAAGGTGTTGGTGCTCTCTGAGGAAGGAAAGTGGGAGAAAATCCTTGTCCCTCTCTGCTGAGGGGCCTGAGCCTGGAGGTCAGACTCCCTCTGGTTCTCAGTGTGCTGTGACTATTTTCCTTTGGAAAGTGGATCTATTCTGGGAATGCTGGGTTTGTCTCTGTCCTGGGCTGTTGTGCTGTGACCTCTGGCAGTGTCACAGTGACTCTACTTGTAGCACAGCTGGTCATCTTCCTGCTCAGCCTCTGCTGTTTGGGGCTGTGTGTGCTTGTTCTGCTCTTTTCTGTCCCCCTTTCCCTGGTGCTGCCACAGGGGTCTGTAGCTCAGAGTGGATTCAGACGAGCTCCCCATCTTCCCAGAGGAATGTTTCTGCAGGAAATGTTTGCCAGGGTGCTGCATTCTAACCCAGATCTGGGGGAGCTTCCTGAGGAGCAATGCAGCAGTCTCAAAAATAAACACCTTTAAGATGAGTCAAGATGAATCATCTTGCTCCATTTCAGGGGATGCTGAAGGTCTGACCCCAACGAGCAGAACGTTCTGCTCTGGCTCTGCTCTCTGCCAAATGCTGCAGGGTGGTGGCACCTGGGACAGGCCACTGTAAAATGAATGTTTTGAAGCCAGTCAATGCAAAATGTTTCTTCTGAAGTAAATGCTAAGTTCATAGTGCATTTAAATTACTCCTTTATGCTTTAAAGTCTTGACTGAGGAGATGATTTTAATTAATTTCTTAAATTTTCATTTTTCACATGTAGCTTCTTTCTCTAAACTGAACAACAAATGATTTTTTTTNGGGTTCTTTACCCTCAGGGGTGAGCTTTAGGGTATGGAACTTTCTGGGTTCTTTACCTTAAGGGGTGAGCCTTAAACTTTCCCTATATGGAATCATTTGCTGGGTGTGTGGGGTGCATTACTGCACATTTACAGATGTTTTCTGTTACTGAAATGCAATTACTTAAGGATGTAAAATGGCAAGTGAGAGGAAGCTTGGTGTGTGTATTGGGACATATGACTGTTCAGACATGCCAGAAGTTAAGTTTTGCTGGGTGGAATGAAAGGAGATGATGTTTTATTGTGTGAGAAGATTCTTAGCAGAGAAGATTTGCACAGGGTGTCCCTCAGTTTGTTGTTCCCAAGTGCAGGGACACTGTAGGATGGATCCCTTGTTCCTGCTGAGAGGGCTGCCACAGGCTTGACATGGAAATTGGCATTTCCAACCACCAGCTAATTAGCAGCTCTGTTTCTTACAGGTTGGGCAAAGGTTTATGAAGTAGAACAGCAGATAAAGCAGAGAGCCCATGCTGTGGAGGTCGTTTGACAAGTGCCAAGAGTCAGCTGCAGGTAAGACAGTTCCAAACAAATATTGGGGAGTACACTACACACTCTTGGAGTTTTTTTATATTTTGTCATTGCTCCTAAACCCATTTCCAGAGATCAGCGAAAAGTTGAATCAGAAATCCTTGCCATTTTTAAGTCCTTTTTTTAAAATGTGTGTGTTTCCAGGGAGACAGACGTGCCAACGAACCATTATGTGGAGCCCAGAGCAGGTGGGGTGGAGGGAAACACTTGCCAGAGTTGTCCTTGTGTTCCCAATACACTTTTATGGCAATCAGAGAGAAACTGAGAAAGGAGAGCTGTCACAGCAGGCAGGGGAAGTTTCTGACAGTTCTTGTGTGACATCAGGACTTTAGCACACGGATGTGGTGTGGTTTTGAGCAGGTAGGGTGTGATATGCTTTATCATTTGGGTGCTGCCTTTTCGTTTTCATTTGTTTTTGGAGCTGAATGATGTGGTTTTGTGCTGTTGCACATATATTGGCATATTTTTCTTCCTTCTCTCTGCCTGTGTTCCAAAGTTCTTCTGACTTCCAGAAGTAATTGTAGTAATGTTCTCTCCTTGTGTTTCAAAAGGCAGTGTTGGTAGGGAATTTCTGAAAGTCATTATTCTGTTCTAAATGCATGTTGTCTGCCATTGTTGCCTTTGTCTCATGGTACTTTGTGAGCTGAGGTTGGGTTGCCTTGAAAACTGCTGCTTGGCCCCTTAGAGCTGTGCTCCCCTGCTCAGGGTACCAGACATTTTAATGCAGGTCTGCCCGTTTGGTTTGCAGGAAATCTCCTACTGGCACCACACTGTACTGAGAGGTGAAGGATGCTGAGGGGGAATAAAACATTGCTGGGAGTGAGAACAGAGTGTTTGTGTTTGCACAGCAGGGACAGGGGATCTGAGTGAGAGCAGAAGCAGAGAAGGTGCTGACTTCTTTCTGAAAGAAGAAAAACTGAGCTTTGGAAGTTTTAGCCTTACCTTACCAGATCAGGAGCTGAGAAGAAATTAAACTGCCAAATTATGTGCAGCCTCTTAACCACCTCTGGAATTTTCAATAGTTAATTGTTGCTTGGCTCAAGCTCAACTCTTGAGACTGGTGCAGTGTGTGATGGGTGGTGCCTGAGGATTTTGACATTGGAACCTGCAGAGCCACAGAGAGTGGGTTGGGTTGGAAGGGACATTAAATCTCTCCCATTTCCATCCCCCTGCCATGGTCAGGAATCCACAAATCCACTGTGGTTAGGGAACCCACAGGTCCTCCATGGTCAGGGAACCCACAGGTCCTCCATGGTCAGGGAACCCACACATCCATCTTACCTGTGCAGGTTCAGGTGTCACCTACTGGGCAGGCTGTGGTGGGCACCTGGCAGCCCTGCCCTGCCCTGCCCTGGGGGGATGAGGGGAGGGCACTGCCGAGCCCCCGGGCAGGGTCACAGAGCCCCCGGGCAGGGTGACACAGCCCCGGAGAGGCTCACACAGCCCCCGGGCAGGGTCATACAGCCCCGGGGAGGGGGTCACAGAGCCCCCGGGCAGGGTCACACAGCCCCGGAGAGGCTCATACAGCCCCGGGCAGGGTCGCACAGCCCCGGAGAGGCTCATACAGCCCCGGGCAGGGTCGCACAGCCCCGGAGAGGCTCATACAGCCCCGGGCGGGGTCACACAGCCCCGGGCGGGGTCACACAGCCCCGGGCGGGGTCACACGGCCCCGGAGAGGCTCACACAGCCCCGGAGAGGCTCACACAGCCCCCGGGGAGGGGTCACACAGCCCCGGAGAGGCTCACACAGCCCCGGAGGCTGCCCGGGCTGCCGAACAGCCCCACGGCCGCTGGATGTCGGCCGCTCCCCGCAGCCGGCGCTGCAGGGATGTCACCACGAGCGGTGCTGTTCCGTCTTCTTCTTGTCTCTTGTTTCCTTCCCCATAACAAACTTCTGCTTTTCCCTGGCAGAAGAGGCCGTAAGTCACGAGGCTGTGTACACTCTTTTCAGCCGGCAGCTCAAGTAAGCCTGTAAGGATTTTTGTTTTGTAAATAGGATGTCCACAGCTAGGATGTCTGCCTACTGACATTGTTATTGTTGTTGTTAAAAATGTTCTTTAAAGGACAGCTGCGTGTGTTTTGATGTGAGCCTGTTTGGAACCTATTTCCTGTCTGTTTTTCCAGTTTTAACATCTTGGTTTGAGCCTTTATCATGGATCACATGTGTTTTAGTGGTGGGCTTGGCAGTGCTGCCTTTATGGTTTGACGTGATGATCCT
Source organism: Trochalopteron elliotii (assembly GCA_024734555.1). Taxonomy (NCBI): domain Eukaryota; kingdom Metazoa; phylum Chordata; class Aves; order Passeriformes; family Leiothrichidae; genus Trochalopteron; species Trochalopteron elliotii. The sequence goes on along the minus strand of JANPWX010018538.1, from coordinate 55,723 downwards.
AAAAGCCTTTTCCAGCCTGGATGATTCTGTGATTGTCTCCCAGCTGCTCATGTGTGGCAGACAAGGGGCTCCATCAGCCCAAACCCTGCACTGAGTGTAGCTGACAGAGGCTCAGATCTTTGTTCATGGAGTCTCAAACAATAACAGCAGTTGTTGAGTTGTTTTGGTGGGAAGGTCTGATGGCCCATAGAGATGTAACATCACAATGAGCACAGTGGCAGGGCTGCTGCCTGGTGAGTGTGCACTGAGCAGTGAAAGGACCTCTCATTTCTGGCTCTCTTTGACTTGTGTGGGTTCCTCAGGAGATTTGCCTGAGTAGGAGGAGTCAAAATCTAGAAATCTGTTCTGTGTCATAAAGCAGAAAACTCACTTTCTTTTCAGGTGGGATTGCAGAGAAAAGTACTGACCTTATTTCTGGCCACAGGTATTTTCCACATGACATTTCCTTGACTCAAATAATTTCTTGTGCACAGCTCCAGAGTGGTTTTCACAGTGGTGATTATTGTGAAGGTGTCAATCCAGTAAACAGTCTGTGTTGCTACTGCACAGCACCAGTCCAGACTTGAAACACCTGTGGGTTGTCTGCAGCCCCAGTTAGGCAAGGGGTCCCCGTGAGGGCAGGAGCTGATTTGGGCAGAAACAGAGTCCTCAGAAAGGTGAGCTGGAACGAGCAACAGTGACTTTCTCCTCTGTGAGTTCACCTGTCATTTTCCTAGGGCTTAAACCCACTCAAATTTCACCTAACACTTGAACTCCATGTATTTTATTATCTGTCATAGTCTGTCACAGGTACCACTATGGAAGGGAGCTGAGAAAGAATGGTGTTTTCACCTCTTAATCCTTTTTAAGAGGTTTAGAATGGTTGGTGAGACTCTTGAACTTGTCAGTTTCCTGTGTAGCAAAATCTTGGTTAAGCATAGTCTGAATAGACCTCAGAATACCTCCCCTCAGCAGTGGGGGGTACCTGGTACATGCAGGTGGTTGCAGGATTTTCTAGCCAGTGTGCAGTAGTGAATGGAGGATAGGGGAAAGTGACTGATTTTTAGGAACTGATGTTGAATTTGTTGAAATCACTATATAGAATCCTGAAACTTGATGGATATTTATGCACATTGAATTGTTTTGGTGGGAAGACTCTGCTTTTAAAGCTTAGGGCTCTGCACTTGTATTTAGTCTTATTTCTGATGTTGTCTTTGAAGTCCATCTGAATTCTTATGATGCCAAGAGATGTTTTTCACTTAAGAGTGGAAAACTCCTGTTTTGAATGTGGTTCTCACGAATGGGGCTTGTGACAAATGCAGAGAGTTGATATTTGTCTTTCTGAGATCACTTTTCTGGAAATGAAGCAGACAAACAAAACTCCCCACCCCACTGTGGGAAAGGAGCTCTGACTGGTCTTGGAGTCATGGAGCTGCAATTTAACATTTGTAACTACGTGAGAGACCCAGATCTGAGTGTGTTGGGCTGCTCGACAGGAAAGAGAGACAAGATGAGCAAAATAGTATCTGCAGAATCAGTCTGCTTCCCTGAGCACTGAGAAAATAGGGCATGGTCTGAGCAGCCTTGTAATAGTTTTAATGATGCTTTGGTTGCTCAAATTGCTCAGTTACCTGTCTGGGTGTTTTCATCCTTAACTATTTTAGGAAATCCAACACCAGGTTCCTGCTCATCTAAAGGAGTTAAAGTACAAAATCTGTCTGGAATGAAAAAACTTATTCTGTGACTTTGATAACTTAAGAGGAGCACGTAGCTTCAAGTTTGCTTTTTCTTGTGATTTTACTGCTTCTCTTTGAGCAGTTTGAGCCCCTCTGAGGCATGGTCTGCACTTGTCCAGGCCAGATGCAGATGCAGATAAGACAAACCCAGAGCCTGATTATTCTGAGAGGCTGATGCATTCTGAATGTGTGTGAGTGAGTGGATGTGGTGTTGGAAGGGAGGAAACCCTGAGGTGCAGCCTTTGTGAGACAGGAAACCGTGTGGCTCCACATTTGTTATTTCCAGTCAAAAGCAAAATTACGTATTTGATGGTCAGACCCTCCAGCTTCACTTGTCCCAGCTGCTGCCAGGGCCCTGTGTCCCAAGAACCCAGTGTGGGAATGGCTCTGGGAACCCAGTGTGTGGGAATTGCCCAACCAAAGTCTGCATCAGTGGGGAGCAGAGTCTTTGGGGTGTTCTGCATTGTCTTCAGAAATCTACAGCATCTCTGCTTCTGGTGGTAGCCCACTCATCTCACCACAGCAGTGGTGATGTTGCTTTATTTGGGTAAGAGAAAAGCATTTACTCTCCTCCCTCCACTCTCCCTGCCCTGGCTGTGTGTGTATATCAGCAGCCTTGTTCAGAACAGATTTGTGCTCTGTTTTTCTGAGGAGGGAAGCTGGGGCAGCTGTGGAGCAGGAGCTTTCATGCTCCTGGGTCTGTAATTCCCAGTCACCCTGAGGGAATTGTTCACCTGCTGAGGGTGCTGTGCTTGGCTCCAGCCCTTGTGGTGGTCACTGCCCTGCAGCTTCCACTGATCTTGGGGACAGAAGGGAAATCACATCTCTGTAATTTGCAGGTTGGTGTTTTGAAGCCTTCAGAGATGGTGGCCAGCTTGGGAGGGACGAATGATATCAGCAGAGCCAGCTCAGGAGCACACAAGGAAAAGGTGCTGGATATTCCATCCCATTATTACTGTGTGATAAGCACATTACATCCCATTACTGCTCTGTAAATACAGGGCTCTAAATGGTGTCCCTTAAAAATGTCAGAAATAAAATGGAGCTTTGGGGAATTTTTTGACCTTATCTGACAGATAATGCCTTTAGAGATTGGGGGGGTGTTTTGTTTCTTTTATTGTAATGTGCCAGAGTGATGCAAGTCACAGTCTGGAAACAGGTGGAGGAGGTCTGGAAAGATGAGTGTGTAAATCCCGTGTGCTGAGTGGGCTGGGAGGCTCTGGGTGCACTGCTCCTGCTCCTCCTGCTCACAAAGCACATCACCCTTCACTGCTTTTGTGAGGCAGCTTTATCATAAAGTAAAATTTCAGTTTGAGTACCAGCAAATCAGGATCTCAATCACTGGTGAGAGGTCAGCCAAGAGGGACAGGCTGAGAGAACTGGTTTTCCTAAAAAATTCTGACCTCCTCTGGCACCTGCAGTATGCCACACTCTTCCCCATAACCTTGGTGAGTGACCAGTGCCACACCTTCCCCTGGTCTGTGAGTGACCAGTGCCACTCCTTCCCCTGGTCTGTGAGTGAGTGACCAGTGCCACTCCTTCCCCTGGTCTGTGAGTGACCAGTGTCACATCTTTNGTGAGTGACCAGTGCCACTCCTTCCCCTGGTCTGTGAGTGACCAGTGTCACATCTTTCCCTGGTCCTTTTACAATTCATTTGAATTTTCTGCAGTAACATGCTTTTCTCATATTCATTGAGGCAGCAGCAAGGAGAGACAATGGAACTTGGCAACAAGAAGAAATTTATTTATGAAGCCTGCAAGTGTGGTGTAAGCAGATACAATAATTTTTAATCAGTGACATTTAAAATTCCTCTCTGGAGTAAATAATGCCCTTGAAAATTCTTTTGGTTAATCTTGTCAAATTAGCTTTACAGCTGAAGAACTGCTGTTAAATAATTTCTTCACTTGATAGCACCAGGTCATTTAATATAGTAAATGGACAATATCTAACTTAGCAAAGGTGTGTTCAGGTACCTGCCATAAATAATTCTAAGGTATATTTGGGTCTGAACTTCTATTCTCACACATTGCTGATGCCTGGTGGGTCACCACTGCCCTCTGAGCCATTTGTGAAGGCATCCCTGGGGGCTGTGTGAGCTCAGGTGTGCTGTGTGAGTGTGTCACACACAGACAGGTGTCTGTCCCTGGGGGCTGTGTGTGCTCAGGTGTGCCGTGTGAGTGTCACACAGGCTCAGGTGTCCCTTGGTGGTGTTTTCCCCCTGCTCGGGCTGGCTGCGCGTCGGCGGTCGGCTATTGTGAGGTGGGAGTGTTCCCCGCGACCCCAGTCCCGATTTTGGCTGGGTTGCACTTGTCTGATGAACGAGATGGGCACGATGGAGAGCTCAGAGATCCGATTGTAATGCACCTGACCGCAGGCAGCACCCACAGAGGAGGGGTGTGGTTAGCCCGGCATTTTATAGGGTTTTACCTGGGGTAGGTGTCCAGTCGTGGTTACAGGTTTGACCTTGTAAGTCCAAGGTCTTGAACCAACGGGGATTACTCTATTAGCATCATCCTCATGTCCCATCTCCCATGGTCTCAGATTTATTCCCTCCCTCCTTGTAAGGAGCCTGGGCTAAGCTGGGATCTGTCCCAGGTGGTTCCCAGGCTTGCACAGCCGGCGGTGCTGCCCACCCGTGCGGCTCCCGGTGCTGCCGGTGCTGCTCCGCCCGAGTGTTTCACGGGCTGGGCTCTGTCGCTTCCTGCAGCTCCTCCTCCGCCGTCAGCGCCTTCTCCTCCTTGGGAGCCGCAAAAGTCTCGGCGAACTTGAGGCGGAAGGACTGGGAGAGGTGGTAGTAGAGGATGGGGTCGAGGCAGAGGTTGGAGACGGCGAAGAGCAGCGTGCACTCCTTGGCTTTGAAGAGCGCTCTGCGGAGGGCGCAGCCGGCGCTGGCGCTGCCCTGGCTCAGCGTGTAGGGGATGCGCACGGCGTGGTAGGGCACGAAGCACACCAGGTAGGCGGCCGTGACCAGCAGGATGTGCCGCAGCTCCCGGCGCGCCCCGCCCGAGCGCTCCCCGAGCCGCTGCCGCCGCAGCTGCCGCGCCGCCAGCACGTTGGACACCAGCACCACGGCCGAGAAATTCAGGAATATGGCTGTGCAGATGAAGTTGGTGAACACGTGCCAGTCCCTCCCGAATTTCGTTTTGAAATCGATGCACCCCACGCCTGGTCTTTCTTCGATGTGTTTGATGGGGATGGCCATGTTGGGGACGGTGATGAGGAGGAGCATGACCCACACCACTGCAGACAGCATCTTGGCAAAGCCCGGCTCCTGGATCCGGTAAATCTTGGAGCTGTGCATCAGCTGCAGGCAGCGATCCATGCTCACAAACCCCAGGAAGGTGATTGACAAATACATGTTCAGGTAGATGAAGCAGGCTGTGACTTGGCAGTGGAATATCCTCAGATTCCAGGGCGCAATTCCAAGGTCAACAATAATCTTCACTGGCAATGTCAAAGTCAGCAAGAAATCTGCAGTGAGGAGGTTGATTAAGTAGATGCTCAAACACTTCTGGTTTTGGTCCTTCTGTGTGAATGCCCACAGTGCAAAACAGCTTCCAATAAATCCCATAAGAAAAATCAAGTAGTAAAAGTAGGTAAAAGGTTCCATTTCCTCGTGGAGATGACATTCAGAAAAGTTGCTTGACATTGTAAATCCTTGCGTGAGTTGGCTTTGCTGACAAAAGGTATCAAGGACCTACAAAAAGAACCAAGAGGACATCAATGACATCAGCCTGTCCTAAGCAACAGTAGTTATTCTCTTAGAATTTTTTTTGATTAATTCTAAAAAAAACCCCAAAACAATTAGGAAGAAATACTTTTCTCTCTCTTCATGCTGCTTCCCAAATATTCAGGAGGGCTTTGTTCTCATGCTGGAAGAATTAGGAATGTATTAGGATTTGTTTCTGAAAGCATAGAGCCTTCTGAGCAGCATTTCCACTGCAGGAGCTTTTCTGACAGTGTTTGCTTTAACATCCTCCTTCAGCCAAAATGCTACAGAAAAAGGTTTGAATCTATTCAAGCATCTGGTTAATAACGATCATACTAAAACATCATAACTTCTGAAGGACTGAAGCTATGCCTGAAAAAAGAATAGTATTTGTAGCATCCCTGCTCTGTAAAATGCATTGGGAGTTCTGAGGGAATGCACTGTCCAAGCAATATACGGAAATGTCAGATGGGTGAGCACGTGGTCCTCATCAGTCCTAAGGTTTGCAAACTACGAAACATTCCATCACATTCCCACTTGAACAGAGAGTGAATTAACTGTATTTTTATGAACCCTTTAGGAAAGCACATTTTGAAAGAAGCAGATAATAAATAATTTTGTTCACTTTCTTTGTAGGCTTCAGTAGAAAAGGAAAGTAGAAAATTTTGGTCTTAATTTAACTAAATACCCCTCCAAAACTGAGGGGGTTTTGTTTGTTTGCTGCACTGTCAGTCTGCTACAGAGATTGACTGTGGGAAAGGCTGGTCCTCTGAATTTCTTGGAACCAACATGTTTATGTCTTGAGTAGCACCAGACTGCAGCATTTCCATTTTCTATTTTTTCTATATTGCACAGAATATTTTATACAATATAAGAGAACTACTGCACATATAATTTAATCTGTTGAACTGTACCCAGATTTGCACAGTTTGTAAAGCAAAACAATTGCAGAGACTCCAGTGGTTTAAAACGTTGGAGAAGGCAGTTTGTCCCTTGCAGTTTGTCCCTTGCAGGTGTGTCCTGCCCCGAGCACAGGAACTGGGTTGCAGTGGGGCTGGGCAGGGCAGGCAGTGCTGCTGCTGCTGCTGGGCTCCCTGGGCTGGGCCATTTCCTGCTCCTGGCAGGGCAGCCCAACTTGTCCCCATCCCTGGTGGGCAGGGGCACTCAGCAGAGCCAGCCCCGAGGGGCTGTGACTGTGACACTGGCTCTGCCACAGTCAGGGTGGCTTTCCAAAAACTGAGTCCAACCTCCAGAGCATTTGGCAGTGGGATTTTGGGTTGTACATTCATAGAGATCTAAATGATAGACAGAGACTGGAACCACCTACCTGTGCTGGTGTCCTGGGGTCCTCTGAGCATCCTCTGCCAAGGGCTGATGTCCCCCAGGCACTGCTGTCCCACCCTGCTGTGTGTGACCTCCTGCCCAGGCTGCCTCTGCTGGCTCTGACAACGGGGCTGTGGTTTCCAAACGAGCTGATTGACGCAGTTAAATTCTGAGTTCAAGTGGCTGAATCACGTGGAATTACCCCAAAGAGTGGTGACAGAAAGAAATAAGTGCTCACGGAACAGCCCAGAGCCCTCTCTTTCCTGTTCCTGGGGGAGAAGCATGTGGGGGCTGTAACTGTGTGCCAACAGTGGCTGTTCTTTATTTTTGTTTTCCAAAGTCTGAAACTGTTTCCCCCCTTCCCCTGCATATATCTCACATTTAAAATCTGTCTGAAATCAGGATTTTGCAATGTGTTTGGTCCTCATTCATTTTAATGCTCCTGCATGAAATTCTAGGTTCTGGGAACCTCATGGTGTTTGTTTTAGTTACACCTTAGCTGGCACGTTTGAAGACTAATAGGGATTCTGCTGATTGCAATGAACATCCTAAATCTTTGGATATTTTCCAAGCACTATTAAAAATAAAAATGACACATTAGGGAAGCCAGGGAAATCTTTATTTTTGGTTTGGTTGGTTTGGCAAACCATGAGAAAAGATCTGACACCATGGTGGGGATGAGATACTGACAGCAATACTTAAACTCCAACTGGTGGCCCTTGGTTGTGGTTGAGAATCCACAGCAATTTACAAACCCTGCACCAGGCTTTGTGGAGGAACAGATGAAGAATGTCTGGTTTTAGGTTTAGCCATAAACTGAAAGTTCAGACCATATTTGTCAAAATGTTTTCAAAGCTTCATAATCTGGAATGATCCTGTGTCCAGTTGTGAGCAAACATTGACTCACAGTGTTCTGCTCATGCAAAGCTTATCTTCCTAAACTTTTAGGGGTTTTTTAAACCCAAACTGCAGCAGTGGCAGTTGCTTCTGCCTGTGTGTCCCTGTCAGTCAGTTTCCCCTTTACTGTAGAGTCGCTTTATAGCTCAGGGAAATTTTCCAGGTCTGAAAAGACAAAGTGATGGTTCAGTAACCTTTACTCCATAATGGTCTGCCCTTCCTGCAGAAGTGTCATGGGAAGAGAGCAGATATTGGAATGTGGGTACCCTGAGTGTGTGAGGAGCTGGCTGGGAGTATCTGATGTGCTGGGAAAGATGTGAAAGGATTCATTTACCCAGTGCTGAAAAAACATTGGCCTCATTTCATCCAGCAAAGTAAGGAGCAAGGCCGAGGAGATGGGTCAGAGGCTTGGTTTGACACTGGTGTTACCTGGGACTGGTCACTCACGGGGTGGGATTGCAGCAGGATCAGGGGCATGGAACTATTTCCTGGCTAGGGAGGCTCTTGGAGGGGGATTTTTCAACATGAACAAAAAGCTGGAAGTGTAACATACCTTTTGAACACTGGTTTTGATCACCATCCCTTCCCCTGGTGCCTGCATGTACTCTCGTCGTTCTAACATCAGTAATCTGGTGAGGTGTGAAACAATTGCACAATAGAAACAGTTTTTTCAAAGCTTGCAAAGCAATTAGAAAGTTATTCAAATTTATATTGTGGGAGTGTTTTCATCTGTCTTTGCCAGCGATCTTTCACAGCTGCAATTATGTAAATTTACGTAGGCAAATACCAGGCCCTGCCATGTAGGGAACCAAATGCTTTTGCCATAAATGACAAAAGATCTCCCACAAAGCACCAGATTCCCTCCCCAGGAGGCTGGTTCCCTTGCTTGGAGGGCAGAGCCTGCAGAGCCTCAGCTTGACAGAGTCAGGGAGCTCTGAAAGGACCATATAAATATCTTTTATGTATTTTCTTTAACAAACACAACCAGGACACAGCCTTCTCCTGCAGCCCCAGTGGGCAGGTTCAGGCTGGTGACCCCCAGCTCCCACACCCAGGAAGGGGGTACTGGTGCTCACTGGGATCAGGCTGGAACCTCTCTGCTGGTGGGTGGGAAATACACGGAGCTGAATTTGCCCCAAAAGGTGTGTGTGAACCCAGTGGAGGTGTCCAGACCTTCAACTGGAGTACAATCCTGTGGAGTGGGAGAATCCTGCTGCTGCTGACCAGTGGTCTTGGACCAAAAGAAGTTACCCACAGCCTTAGAGAAGGTGCAAGGACCAAATGTTTAAAAATTTTTCACCCTTAGATGTGTTTGGACTAAGATACAATGCAGTGGCAGAAAGGTGAAGGACTTGTTATTTCTATTCCTATAGCTTCTTTGTTAAGTAAAATGAAGATATACATCTCCAGAGCCACTGTCTGAAAGCTTTAGCAGATACTTTAGGCCCTGGTATGTTTTCCCTTTACAATAATAAAATGAATTTAAAAAAAAGCTGCTATGAAAAATAGTTACAAAAGAGATTATATTTGTATAGAGCAGGTTGGTGGCTTTCAGCTGTTACCTTGGTACAGACAGAAGTGCTTTACTGCTGTGTAAAAATTGCAGGAAAACCAGCTGACCATTATTTCTGGATTTAAATGTACCAGAGTCTTTAGCCAGCTGCACTTGTGTGTTCCCAGGTGGCTCTGGGATGTTCTTGCCTCCTTCTGCTCCAGCACGAGGGAGTTGCTACAGTTTGGTGTGGATGTGTTTGTGTTCATGTAAGTCCAGAGAAGCAGACTGGGGTGGTTTGGGGTCAGTGGATGGTCCTGTCAGAGACCCCCAGCCTGGAGCTGCTCCAGGTACTCCTCTCTCTGTTTTTGGGGTCCAGATGGGTCGTGGCACACCCTGATGCAACCAGCTGAACCAGCACACAGGGAATACATTGGCACATGCAATACTGGGTGTGGACAGAGGAGCAGCACCTGGTGCTGTGCTGAACCTCTCTCCTGTTTGTTGCTGGCTGTCGTGTGCTCTTTTTCTTTGGGACATTTGTGTTCATGAACAACTTCCTGAAATGTGCATTACTGTGGGCACACAAACCTACACTATGTTTATACTTTCTGGAAGCGTATTTGATCTTCTGGATTTAGAAATTTCAACCTCACTTGAAGCTTTCAGCTTGAGATGCAGTTTTTGATACAGCTTTTCTCTAAAGGGGAGGCAGAGGAAAAAATAAATAATGGGGTCGAGGCAGACGTTTGCAGCAGAAAACATCAGAGTGAACTCCTTGGCGTAGAAGAGCGATTTTTGGGACTGGCAGGTGAAGTGGGAGCTGGTCTGGCTCAAGGTGTATGGGGTCCTGCAGAGGTGGTAGGGCACAAAGCAAATGACAAACACCAACATGATGGTGAATATGTTCCGGCTGGTTTTCCTCTTGGCCATGTCTGAGTTCCTCCGGAATTTTTTGTAAGAGCTGTATATTTTTTTGGATATAGAAGTGTAAAATACGATTAGCAGAAAAAAAACAATCCAGAAAATCCCTGTGCAAATATAAGTTGTTGCTTTGTGCCACTGTATGCCTAGCTCACTTTTAAGATCTATACATGTTGCGGAGTAATTGTCTTTAGTGATTTCATTAGTTAAAATCATATTTGGAAATGTCATAATCATTAGTAACAGCCATATGATTACAGAGACCCCCTTGCTGTAGTTAACTGTGTGAACAAAGGAGGTGAACAAAGGCTTTACAATTTTATAGTACCTGTCAAACCCTATGAGGCCAAAGAAGCTGATCCCGATGTACATGTTCATGTAGAACACCACTGCAGAGTACCTGCACACAAACTGGTTCAGCTCTGCAGGTGCAATTTCTGAGTCAGCAAGGATTTTGAAAGGGAAGGTCAGGCTCATGAGGAGGTCAGCCACAGCGATGTTCTTGAGATAGACAATGAAACTCTTTGTGCTGGGGACATAGAGGAAGACCCAGGCTGCCACGGCGTTGAGGGAGAGCCCCACCAGGAAGATGAAGCAGTAGAGCAGGGGGATGACTGTGGTGGTGATCACCGTGCTGTAGCTGCACATGTTTCCTGAGGAGTTGGTGCTGGAGTTGAACATCTTGCAGTATCTTCATTCCTGGAAGCAGAGGAGAGAGGATCTCAGTAGGACAGGGTGCTGCTGGGATTTCTGCTGATTACTCTGAATTTTCTGCCCTCACTTCCAAACAAACTCGCTGTGCCTCTCAAAAATGACCACATTCCCACACCTCAGCACTCCCAGCGGGGAATGAAGAGAATTTTCTGAGTGGTGCCACCTCACTTTCTGGTGATGTTCCAGGGCATGTTGCTGCTTTGAACAGAAGATCCATTTGCTTCCCTGTTTGACTTTAACCCATTGCCCAGGGCTGCCCCTTTCCTGCAGGCACAAGCCCATGTGCTGTGATCTGGGTCTGACCCACAGCTCTCTGCTGACTCAGGGGTAATGAGATGTGTTCAAGGACTGGTATTTTTAACATTGATTTACCATGAAACATGAGGGATAGGAATATGCCTGGTCAAAATGTTCTGTAAAAACTCCTCTGCTGTGAGTGAAGTGTGGAGACACCCAGTTTATGGCAATAATCCCCAGTGTTCCCTTGCATGGGACCTGCCTGTGCAGCTGGCAGAGTTTGCTTTAAACTTCCAGCAGCCCAGCACACAGGAGTGTGTGTGGTAGTTTGTAATGGGGGAGCTCGAGCTGGCGTCTCATGGCAGTCAGATTTACATTTTAAAGTATGTCCAAGAAGAATTCACATCTGCTGTCTGCTTTTCTTTGCCAGAATGTTTGTGGGGGTGGATTATCCTCTGTGGGGAGGGCAGAACAAATACAGATATAAATATAATGCTGCTGTATTTGGCAAGTGAAACCCTGGGCAACTGGAAAATATGTGCTTTGTGGCTGGGAAAGTACCCACCTTGTGTTTTAGAAAATAAAGAATTTCCTTTTATCCCCATTCTGAGCCAGTAGCTGATGTCTCTGTGGAAGGGGGTGGAGCCCGAATGCAACCATGCAATAGCTAGAAATGGACATTTTTTCTCAAATAGCTAAAATGGTCTCCTTTGGTGTATTGTTTTCTGTACCTCCTGCAGATGGTGCAAAGCTGATCAGCTTAGGTGTGTTCTGGAACCTGCATGGGTGAGAGGAGCACAGGGAGGGTGTGTCACCTGTGCACACCCAGAGCCTGCACTCAACCTCTTCCTGATCATTATCCTGCCATCCTGTCTTTGTGTTTCACCCCTACTCATCAAGGCATTTGTTTTTGTTTGGCTGGGGTTTTAAAAGTAAAAGGTGGTTTAGAGAGTAGGTATTAAACTACCACATGAACAGGTGTGTTAGAGCTGGGAGGTTTTCTGCGTACAGCTTGGGGTGATAATGCTGAAATTAGAAGCATCTTCTGGAAAGGCACTAATAACAAATGGCATTTTTATTTAAATAGCAGCACACTATTTAAAAACTGTTCTCTTCTGCTGTGTCCCTGCACACTTTCTCCCTCCAGGCTGTCTCAGCAGGACCCTCTCTCTGCACCAGGTGTGTTAAGAACTTGTTCCTCCTCTGTAGGGTCTTTCTGTGCTTGGACTTGGGGGCAGGTATTAACCCGTTTAGAAGTCCATGAAGTGTGTTTTGTGCTGAGGCATCATACAACAAAGGATAATTTCAGGACTGTGTGACTAGAGATGTGGACACCAAATCTGTGTAAAGTCCATTGTGTCTGTGCAGCACGGAGGACACCCTAGACAAATTTACTTTTGATACCAGCAGATTTATCAACTGTCTGTCAATGAGAGGGAGCCAGAGGGCAGGCCAGGCTCTGTACACCTCTCCATGTCATTGGCATGTCCTTACCTTCCCCCAGCTGCCTGCTGTGATTCTTTGCTGAGGGTCCAGAGCTCTGTCCATCCCCAGGCACGGGGCCTCTGCTCCTGCTGGGACACCTGTGGAGAGACAAGACACAGTCCTGTACCCTGTCAGCGTGCACTGAGGGGCTCCCACAGCCCAGCACAGCACTGACCACTGCTCACACACAGCTTCAGATCTCTCAGGAGAGCTCCAGGAATGGTTTGGGACATGGAGCTAAACCCTGTCCCTGCACGGGTAAGGCGAGAGGCTCCTGTGCCCCTGCTGAGCCTGGCAGCTCTGTGGTCATGGTCCTGTGATCAGGGTCAGTTTTATCTCTTCTTTGTGTCTCCTTGTCACACCAGGCTCCTTTTGGAGGGTCCTGTCCTGCTGCTGAGAATGGTCCAGCACTGCCAGCAGACACAGTCACCTGCCCTGTCCCCTGTGTCCCTCGGGGGCCCAGGGGGGCTCCTGCAGTGCTGCTGGCAGAGGGGAGGTGTCAGTGCAGCATTTGGGAGGGGTGGTGGACAGAGGAAAGGCAGAGGGAAGAGGCAGGAGGGAGGCAGAGGGAAGGTGTCAGTGCAGCATTTGGCAGGGATGGCACACAGCCTTTCCTACTCCAGCAGCTGTTCTTGTTTGGGTGCTTGGGCCAGCATAAAGTACATTGATTCTGTATGAATAATGCCAGCTAATTGTGCAAAACCAGCAAACTTGATTCACCAGATGCCCAAGATGGATTGGGTAAAATATAAAAAAGTTCTGAACTTTCTCAGCACACAAACCATGCTGTCTTGGCACAACACACAAAAAGGAAGCTGCATAAACCATTAGAAATGCTCAGTCCCTGCTGAGGTCAGACCCTTGTGCTGTCCCCTGTGACTCTTCCACAGCACCATTAAGGCAATTCCTAACTTCTGTGACATGGCTGTCAAGTTTCAAAGTTGACCCTGCTTTACTGAACATAAAAATAATATTTATAAGTTGTTTTATTTATTTATTTACTTACCCTGAATTTACCAGAGGTTGTGTAGTTCCAAGTACACATTTTAGCTATTTATGGAAACTAATGCAGCTGTTTAATAAACATAGAGTCAGGAACTGGTGACAGTGGTCACTATCTCTAGAAATCTTTGAACTGCAAAGCAGAGTTAATCAGGGGAAGTGATCAGGCTGGATGGTATCTCTGATGTTAGGAGGAAGCTGCAGAAGGAGGAAGCACCACACACACCACAGCCACTGCAAGTTGTGCTGAGTGTGCTAAAAGAAGAATCTTATTTTAAGATTTTCTGTCTAATGTGGGAGGAATGTTGGTGCTGGTGGACCCTGCAGCACTATCCATGCTGGTGTGATCCAGTGGGAAATCTTCTGTGGGTGTCTCTGTGGGGAAGAAGGGTGGGGAGGTGTTGGGGAAGATGAATCAGGGAAACCTTATAAATATGATTGCTTAGCAAAAGATTCTGAAAATATGAAACCTATAATCGAAATAGAAATGAAAGCTTGTTTTGAGTTGTAGGATACTGAGCCTTAGTTACTATATAACCTGAAAACAATAGTCTAGCCAGCTGAAGGAGAATCCCTCTTGATTGAACAATACCCTTCTGCTGACTAAGGAATCCAAAGGTCAATGTAGCAAAAGAGAATAGTCTAAAGAGTAGTTTTTAGAGTTTAAAATATAACACAGTATGGTAATGTAGTAGTTCTTATAGGCTATGTGTAGATTCTATAGGGTTTTGTGTCGTGTACTGGTTGGTTAGTGTAAATTAGAATATTCAACACAAAAGAAGATATAATGTATTGTAACAAAGACCTCGCTCTGGGACTCTCCTCCTCTCTTGCTCTCTCTCTAGCTCTCTTGCCCCTGCGCTCCAACCCCTGCCACCTCTCTTTGGCTCTCTTGCTCTCTCCTCTCTTACCTCTTACCCTCTTGTTCTCTCTCCCTCACTCTTTGGGACTTCCCCTCAGCCCAGGCTGGTGGCTGAAGGCAAAAGGCCCTTTTTACCCACGACCCTTGCAATAAAACCACATGTTCTAGAATGTCTCAAGTTGGCAGAGTTCCCTCTCCCTGCCGTCCACGGATGCTCCTACAGGGAGGCTCAGGAGGTGAGGCTGGGAGCTGTGCTGGGCACTGGGGGGGGTCCCCAGGAAGGGGCTGGCCCCTCCTCCCCCAAACACTGGGGCACCTCCTGGCCTGAGTGTGGTCAGGGCTGCTGTGACCCTTCCCTGTGTCCCCAGAGAGGAGTCCAGCCTGGCAGCCTGTGGGGTGCATCCCAGGGGAGACACTCCTGCCTGGATTTGTTGGGCTCCTCTGCAAGGCACTGCTTGCATATTGGAGATATGTTGGTGCATTTGGCTTGTTGCAAGTTTGCCAAGAGACTAAAATTTTGTTATTTACTGTTCTTATTATGACATTTTTTCATAGGGCAATGTCTGGGTTTTAATACTTAAGAGAATAAAAGTATGAAAAATATACTAATGGGCTATTTTAACCTCTGGAAGTGGCATGCTGGGTGGTAGTTGGTCTTGTTTGTCATAGAATGTAGTGGAGGAAAACGGGCTGAATGCTGGAATCAGGCTGACAGAAGAAATAGGTCACATTCCCATTGCAGTGAGGGAGGATCTGCTGTGGTGAAAATGGGATGAATTGAGATGAATTAGTATGAATAGGTCACGTTCCCACTGCAGAAGGGAGGTTCTGCTGTGGTGGAAATGAGATGAATTAGGATGACAGAAGGAATAGGTCACATTCCCATTGCAGCAAGGGAGGATCTGCTGTGGTGGAAATAGGATGAATTGGGATGACAGAAGGAATAAGTCACATTCCCACTGCAGAAGAGAGGATCTGCCACGGTGGCATTGGTGAGGCAGTGCCCGGTGCCCCCCTCAGGGCAGGGCTCCAGGAAAGGGTCTGTCAGTGCAGCAGTGACCACTGGAGAGTCTCACCCTTGCCTTCCAGCTCTCTAGACCCCTCAGGTGAAGTGTGCAAGGACAGAGCACACAGGAAGCCACAGCTGTCTCTGCTCAGCTGCTCCTTCCTTGGGTTTCCTGTGACAACGGACGTGTCCTGTGGCTGTCACTGTGGCTCTGTGAGCAGCAGTGGCCCCGTGAGCCTGGTGGCACTGGGGGTGTGTTCTGCCTGCACCTGCAGTCAGTGAGGGGGAGGACAGGTGGTCACTGACAGTCCACAGGAAAAGGACATCCCACCTCTGATCCCAAAAGGCCAAACCCAGGATGTTGTGGTGAAGGGGTGGCAGTGGGTGACCGCGGGTGTCACACCAGAGACATCACCCCTGGTGTTCTCCTGGCACCTGCAGTGGGGTCCTGCTGCTCTGAAGGGCACGGGGAGCAGAGCCAGCAGGTACACACAGCACAGGAGATAAGGTTGTGTATTTCCCAGTATTTCCTTTGTGCACAGTGTCAGGACACCGCAAGGGCAGAATTGTATTTCTGTCCTGCAAAAACCACCAGTTTGGTTTCTTCTTCCTGTCCAGCAGTCTCTGTTCTCTTTTGAATCTGAAATTCAACAGCTTTGTCTTCCTGATAAGCCAAATTTTTCATTCTCTTTTTATTTCTGATTTTTAGAGAAGAGTATGCATTACTCTGAGCATGCCTTTAGCCTTAAAAGTTTGTAGTCTGTGAAGTATCTGTGCATACCCTGATACTCAGGTGGAAACTTGGGCAATGCTTTGAGCTCTTTGCACATAGCATATTTTTCAGCTCTAACTCAAATACTCAGTTTTTTAAATTAAGTCTCAAAATTCCACCATTGAGATCCTTCCTACCTCACATCAGTTATCATATTGGAATTAGAGAGTGGTGGATGTGAGAGGAAATGTTAAGTCAGGTAAGTGTAGTTTAAGAAGTGAATAATAATAATAGTAATAATAATAGTAATAATTATAAATTGCAACCAAGGAAAATAACAAGGAGAGAGATAAACCCCAAGGAAAACAAGTGGGTCAGCTTTCCTGGTGTGCCCCTCTGCACTGGCAGGGCATGAGAAGCTGGGAAGTCCTTGACTTGGTGCAAGCCCTGCTCATATGCAGCTAAACCTTTAGGGTATAATCAACATCATTCTCATCCCAAACACATTTCTGTACCAGTTACTGGGAGAAAATTAACTCTATCCCAGCTAAACCCAGAGCCCTGGGTCAATAAAGCATTTTAATGATTATTAGTTTCATTGTTCTAAAACTGGGTTTTTAAAAGTAATAAAATGTAGCTCAAGGAGGTTTTCCCCTTTAATACTATATTTTAATAGTAGTGTTTATCATTAAAATATTTTATTTTAAATTCTGTTTCCTGATGTTTTAAACTATGAGTTTCATATAGTTACATTTTCTCAGCCATGAATTAAAACAAAAGTGGTTGCTTAAGAAAAATATCTTTTTTAAGGCAGACGAGAAGAATAATTGTCTGTGGGTCCTCCATCTGCTGTCACAGCTGGAGCCTGCTCCACTGCTGAGACATTAGTTTCTGTAGTGGTTTCTGTAGTTAGTTAGTTAGTTAGTTAGTTAGTTAGTTAGTTAGCTAGCTAGCTAGCTAGTTAGTTAGTTAAAACTGCTCGTTTGTGCTATTAGTTGTTAGCGGCTTGCACAACGCCTGGATGCTCACCCTATTTGCCAATTTAAAAACTAAAATTGCGGCGGCTGTTACTTAAAAATACCCGCGGATGGTGGAGAGCGTTTTCAGGGGACAGGAGCAGGTGATGGGAGGCGGCGACTCACCTGGGCACAGTGAAGGGTGGATGTGTGGGGTGGATGCACCGTCCCTCCTCTGCCGGGCCGCACCCAGAGACCCTCGGCAGGGAACCGATCCCGGGGATGGTCCTGTCCCTGGAGAGCCGATCCTGGGGTTAGCACCGATCCCCGGGAGAGCCGATCCCGGGGATGGTCCTGCTCCCAGAGAGCCGATTCTGGAAATGGCCCTGGCCCTGGAGAGCTGATTCTGGGAAGATTCCTGGCCCTGGAGACCCGATTCTGGGGATGGTCCTCTTCCTAGAAAGCCGATTCTGGGAATTGTCCTGGCCCTGGAGAGCCGATTCTGGGAATGGTTCTGCTCCTAGAGAGACGGTTCTGGGAATGGTCCTGCTCTTGGAGAGCCAATTCTGGGAATTGTCCTGGCCCTGGAGAGGCGATTCTGGGAATGGTCCTTCTCCTTAGAGGGCCGATTCTGGGAATGGTCCTGACCTTGAAAAGCCAATCCCGGGGATGGTCCCAGCCCTGGAGAGCCGATCCCGGGGACGGAACCGATCCCGGGGATGGTCCTGCCCCTGAAAAGCCAATCCCGGGGATGGTCCTAGTCCTCGAGAGCCGATCCCGGGGATGGAACCGATCCCGGGGATGGTCCTGCCCCTGAAAAGCCGATCCCGGGGATGGTCCCAGCCCTGGAGAGCCGATCCCGGAGCCGCTGCCGGTCCTGCCCGCCCGCCGTGCCCCAGCCCCGCCGCTGCTCCCGGCACAGCCCTGCGGGGATTCGGAGCAGAAAGGGGAACGGGGAAGGGCTGGTGACCGGGCCGTGCCCCTGCTCAGCTGTGGCCGGGATGTCAGCCTGCAGCTGGCCCGGCAATTCCTTGGAGAGCAGCGCCGAGCAGCTTTCGGGAGAGACACAAGCGCAGCCGGCAGGGCAGCGAGCGGTCTGAGCCGCTGGGCTGGAGTTTGCTTCTCCTAAACTGTTCCCAGGGCTGGCTGCGACCTTTGCTGTGACGTCCTGCCCTGGGAGCCGCGGCTCCGTGCAGGGGAGGGTTTGAACCGCAGCCACGGGCTTGCGTGCCCTTGCTCCCTGCTCAGCCTGGGACATGGACCCTGGGGATACGGGATGGGTCTTTGGTGTTTGGCTGTTTCCTCTCTCTCCCTTTTTGCCCTGTTCTTTTAACCTTGAACACCTGCTTGGCTTCCTCCCTTCCTGTTCCTCCCAAAAGTTTTCTGTGAGGTTTTGAAATTAAGCACAGAATTAGTGGAAATATATGGCAACAGAAGAGCTAATACCTTCTCTGTGGATGTAGGAAAGGAGTATATTCTGAGAGAGAGCTGAGGTTTGGGGAGATAAGTCGAGGTTTAAATGTTTATTTAAAAATCATTAAACATGTACATTGTTTACTTTAGAACAAGTAAACATTTAGTGCAGGACTTGAACTCTGCTTGGCAGTGTGTCCCTTAAACCCTACAGAAAATACACAATTCCTCATGGACTTTGCTTCTGTGAGGGTTTATCTGTGTAGAAGAAGGGCCCAAAGGCACTGGAAAACACACGTACCTTCTCCCTGTTGTTGGGTTGCTGCCATGTCCACAACCTTTACTTGGGGCCATTGTGAGTTACCCTGAACCTCCAGCCCCTTCCTTCCCCCAAATTTCATGGAACATCTCTCAGGGCAGTAAGGGGGTATCTTGAGAGGCAGAATTGTCTGGACATTCTTGTCAGTACTCTTGGCCCTCTCTCAATCCTGAGACTCTCAGCTCAAAGCTGTAGTGGTCAATCCCTGGCTTGGGGGTGACTGACGGGTTTGGGGGTTGGTTTCATTGACAATTTTGTACTTCCCCTATGGACCAGGCAGAACCAACAGTGCATGAGGCTTCTCAAGTGCTCCCCAGGAGACACCACTCAGCCAAGCTTTTCCTCTCTTTCCGTGCACCCTGTGGTCATTTCCAGAAGCAAGGATGAGAGGAGTGAATCACATAAGGCTTTGGTTTAAAAGCTGTGGGCTCTCTAAGATAGACAGGAGCCTGGGAAGCCCCAAAGAAGAGGCAGTGCAGTGTTTTCCAGTGGAAGATGCCAGTCTGTGATGGATTGAATGTTGCAGCACAGATAATTCTTTGCAGTGAGAAGTAAGCAGTTGTCCAGGGCAGAGGATTAAGGGCTTAAAGGGTGGGTGGGGTGCCTGAGCTCTGTGTACAGCTTCACCCCGTTGGAATGACATTGGCCAGCAGGGCAAACAGAGGGTTGCTCTGTTATACAAACATGGGTATTTTTCCAAAATGCCAGCCAAACCCAATGTTTAAGGATCTCAAGATATGGCTGCTGTTTCTAAAGGGTTTGAAAGTAGGCAATGAGCATGGTCACTAGAAGGCCCTGCACTTTACCATGCACTTTAGGTGGCTTAAGAACAAAACGATAATGTGTTTTACCTTCAGCCATACAAGTCTGCCTCTTCCCTCAAAATCCAAAATTCCCTGCTGCTGGTTGTTTTATTAAGAGAAGCTGTTAGCACTTGGTCTGAGCTCAGGGCCTAAGAAGGGAATCCTTTTGCATGATCCTGCTGAGGGACTTCTGTCCCACAGCCAGAGCATGAGGAGCCGGAGAGGGGAGCACACTGCTGGTGTGTCCCAGCACGTCTGGTGACAATCAGAGTGGGGTGACTTGGTCCTTCCCGTGGCTGGTGACACCAGTGCAGGGTGGGGTGGCAGTCTCTGCTGACAGAAGTGGGGCTGGTGGGTCCTGGCTGGAGCTCTAAATGCAGAATCTTACAGCCCCAAGCCATTGCCATGTGGCAGGGGTGTCTGTGACTCTGGGTGTTACCTGTGCCCTTTCCAGACCTGCTGACAGCCCTGTCACTGCTTCCAGCCCCACTGAGCATGGAAACATGCAGATCACAGGGTATCAGTGGCCAGCTCTGGGAATTGTTAAAAGCAGGATGGACAAGACAAATATTTTACTAGGATAATCCCCCTAGAAGGCCAGCTAATTACTCAAGTATTGCAGGACTGCTGGTTGGGTTTTCACCCTGTCAAATCTGCCAGCAAATGTTTTCTGCTCAGTTTTGTTTGGGTGATGGGTGGATGTCAGTGCACCCTCGTGGAGCAGCCTTCTGAGGCCTTACAAGGATTTGTCTGGAGGTCACTCACCAAGCCCATGTCCACGTCCAGGTGGCACCACTGCTGCTCCCACGCAGATATTTTGCCTTATGGAGTGGCAGGAGAGGGGCACTGAGGGAGGGGACAGTGCTGGACTGACTTAGAAAATGCTTCATGTGGGGTTTGATTAAATAATTTTCCTTACTTAGTCAAAGTAGGCTTTCCTGCAGATGGCTCTCCTGTCTTTCAGTCACAGACAGCAGTTTTTCTAGTTGCACATCTGTACTTCAAAGATCATCGACACAATTTTTGCAATTTCTCCTGTGTGTCTTGCTCAAAAGACAATTGTGTTTAAAGTACCTCAATTTCTGACTTCAGAACCCTACATTCTCTGTAACCTTTCCAGGAAATGGGGAGCTTTTGATTTCCTTTTGAATGCAAGATAAACTCTCCTTAAAAACTGCACAAGTAGCTCAATTTTCTTTTCGTTTCTCTTTTGTTTTTTTTTCTGTTTTCTTTTCTTTTCTCTTTTCTTTTCTTTTCTCTTTTCTTTTCCTTTCTTTTCCTTTTTCTCTACTGCCTTTTTCCCACCCTTCCACCATTTCTGGTCACAAGGTAAATACCTGGTCACAAGTGCCTTGGTCACAAGCCTAATTTCTGTGCCAACACTCAGCATAGACAAGGACAAAAAAAAACTTACCGTGTCTCTTCTGGGGAGGATGAGGAGGGCAAACCCATTGATCTGTCCCTGCAATTTTGTGTTGAATTCTCATCCCCCAGGCAGATGCAAAATTGGGGTACCTTTTATACCATAGTAACCATGGATGTGCAACCTTCTGTGGGTGGCACTGCAGTCAAACCTTCTGTGGTTTGTGGGTGCATTTTACAGAACATGGGCAGGGGGTGGACTTGGTGTACAGATAATTTCTGGTTAACACAGACCACAAGACCTCCATCCATTTGGTGTCTGCACCAGGGGCTCCATTGCAGGTCGAGTTTTGCGTTTTCTTCACTGTTTTGTGCTTCCAGCCCTGACCCAGATATGGGTGAGCCTGTCACTCTGCTCATCAGTGCTTTCCCACTGCTTAATCCATCTCCAGTGGCTGGTGAGTGCCAATGCAAAGACAGATCTTCAGAAAGTTAGGTGGGTTTAGTTTCCTTTTTTAAGATTCCTGTGAAGCTGCACTGGTGGAAAGTCACAGGAAAGGTCATTACTAGAGAAACCACAGAAGGAGAGTGCAAAATAAATGTAATGACAGAAGTCCTGCACTAGCGGTGATCTGGAGCTGGCTCTGAGTACAAGTTTAAATCACATTTCTCCCACAATAACACCCTGGCATGGAGAGCTCTGCCTTTGCTATTCAATCAGAGTATGTGAGATATAATTACATTTGAGTTACAAACACTGTAATGCAAATCTTCCTGAATGTAAAAATCCCAAATGTTAATGAATTGTTCAATTGTTCAGGAACTGCTCCTTGCGTTCTTGGGTCAGGTCTGTTGTACTTCCATCCAGAAAATTGCGTTTCCTCTGAAAAATGGGACTCTGAGTCTGCACAGCCACGGTTTGTATCCATGAGTTTCACTCTGAGGTGAAAGGGCAGCAATAGGTCAGGGGCTGAGACTTTCCATATGACTTCCTTGTAGCTTTTTCTTTCAAGATGAACTTCTAGAAACCAAAATTCCATGTCAAATCTGGATAAATTAAATATAGTTATCTGGTATTTGGGGATTGGGATATTGTTGTATGATTCATTTTTTAGCCCTGGGAAAATACTTCACAAAGAGCATCTTCAAAGGGCTGTCATGTCTGTGAGTGTGTGTACAAAGCAGTGACCAGGATTATCATAGACACACTCTGTCCCCAGATTTCATATGGATATCCCACTCCTGGGACACTTCCCAGAAACTCCTGATTGCTTTATCCCTTTGGCCCCTGGGAAGGGGGCACAGTTCTCCAGGCTGTGCTTTGAGGGGCATCATCCCAACACCTGAGACTGGCTGCTCTGGGTAACAGATTTTTTGGTGGAAAGCTCTTTTGGGGGATCAGCAGTAGTGTCTCTCCAAGGAGGAAACACCACGAAAATCCATCCTTTAGGTAAAACTACGTGGGTAGTGAGAAAGGTGTGTCACACTGAGGGAGGCAGGAGCCCACCTGGTTGTGTTTGCAGCCACTCCTGCACTGCACCTGCAGCTCCACCTGTGCCAGTCCCAGCTCTGCTCCTCCCCTGCCTTTGGTGTCCTCTGGCTGGGGACCAACAGGGATATTGTCCCTGGAGAGGCTCTTTGGCCTTTGCTGGGCTTGTGTGGGACGTCCACCATCCACCTGGGAAAAGGTGACTGTGAATTTAACACAGCAATACCAGGCACAGTTTAACAAGCCATAAACCCTTGGTGATTTACATTTGTAAAAGGGAGACCAGAAGAACTCAATCTTGATTTGCTTTTACCACATAAGACCTGAGAGGACAGGCTTTGGTCAGGAATCTCTGCACACAGAACTGATCTCCCAGCCCTAAATACTGTCATTCCATTTAATCTGGTGCTTGGGAGAATTTCAGCTATGCAACCCAGTCCCCAAAATGGTTCTCTTAATATGGTTTTGTGCATGCATGGATTGCTTAGGGTGCAAGATGGCAGATTTGGCCCCAGAACTCTTCTGGTGTGTGTGAAAAGTTTCCTACAGAGTTGATTGGGAAACAGGGTTTATCTGTGGTATTTTTGCTATTTAAAATATTTTTATTTAAAGTAGGATAAATACCCAAAGTATTTTGTCTTTATTTCCCTGATCATGTAAGTGGTTTCATAATACTGGCATTAATCCAAATATTATCATACTTACATTTCAACTTCTTAATTATTCATAAACCAAAATCTAAACCTAAACCAATAGTGTTAAAAAAAATAAATAGAAAAAAGAAACTCTTCTTTCAGTGGAAAACTTTAAGAAAGAAGTTCTCATGCAGAACTTAATCTTGTTATTTGAGTGCTGCATTTTCAGGATTTTCTTGTCAACCCCCGCCCCCCCCTTTTTTGTTTTTTTTTTTTTGTTTTTTTTTTTTTTTTTGTGTGTGTGTGTGTGTGTGTGTGTGTATGTATTAAAAGGAAAGTCCCGCTGCGTGTAAGGCAGTGGCCGATGAACTGTTGCCATCTCCTGCTCGTGCAGCTGCATTGCATCCCGGGCTGGCTGTGAGTACAGACTGCTCAGGGCACCTGCCAGCTCCTGCCAGCCTGCCTTTATTAGCTGGGTTAGATTTTGTCGAGCAGTTTTTGCTCTAAACAAACCTGATTTGATCCCCAGTGAGTGCAGGACAAGCAGATCCTCGTGAGCATCACAGGGTGGAGAGGACTCAGAGCGCACACTGGATGAGATGTGCTGCCAGGGTGGAGAGGACTGAACAAAGACTGGGTGAGGTGTGCTGCTGGCACCACAGCACCCTGAGGGACACGGGGACACTCAGGCTGGTGGCACAGAGCTCTGTGGCCGCAGAGCCCTGAGCTGCCCCAGGCACACTGAGGGTCCCCACGGGGCTGTGCCACCCCCTGCCCTTCCCTTCCCTTCACCTCCTGCCATCCACTGACCCTGGTGAGCTGATTCCTCACCATGGATCCTGCTCCAGGCCAGAGAGCCCATCCTGGCTGCAGCCTCCTGAGCTCAGGGCTGTTCTCTGAGCTGAGACAGCCTTACCTTGATTGTTCAACCAAGCTGCCTACCTACCAAAAGAGCCCCCAAGCCCCACGGAGTGAGCCTGGTCCCTGCAGGGATGGAATTTGGGGTGGATGTTGGTGAGCTGACACAGAAAAGCTGGAGGTGTCTGCACATCCCTTAATGAGCTCCCATGGTCAGGTACTCAAAGAGACATTTTATTTACAGGATATACAAGCACTCTCACAAGCCAGCAGTCTCTGTGGGTGCCCTCAGACGTCAGTGTACTCGTGGTAGATGCGAACCTCCGATCTCCTGACGCTCTGCAGGGACCTGATGCTCTCACTCCTGGTTCTCATGTTGGATTTCCTGAACAGCCTCCGTGAGAACGATCGACACATGAAAAAATAAATGATGGGGTCCAGACAGACGTTGCATGCAGACAGGAACAGTGTCATTTCCTTACAGTAATACAGGATTTTATGTGCAGAGTCATCTAAAATTTTGTCCAGATGACTGAAAGTAAAGGGTATTCGGCACAAGTGGTAGGGCAAAAAGCAGGTGAAGAACACGGCCACGACAACCCTTATACTCTGGTTGTGCTTCCTCTTCCGGCTGGATGAGCTGATGAACTGTTTGCTGGATTTGTAGATGTACCTGGAGATGGCAATGTAGCACCCTATCAGCACCACCAGCACCACCACGAACATGCAGGTGTTGATGTAGACGACAGCCGAGTGCCACTTGACCCCCAGGGGCGACTTCAGCTTGAGGCAGTCGTCCACGTTCCTCCTGGTGGGGTAGCCGTTGGTGAGGATCAGGTTGGGCAGGGCCAGGAAGGCCATCACCACCCAGACACAGGCCGACAGCACCTTGGTGAAGGTGATGCTGTACATCCTGGAGTCCCCGAAGGGTTTCACCACCTTGAGGTAGCGGTCGATGCTGATGAGGCCCAGGAAGACGATGGTGGTGTACATGTTGGCGTAGAACAGCACGGCGCTGTAGCGGCACAGGAAGGAGTTGAAGTGCCACGGGCCCAGCCGGGAGTCCTGGATGATCTTGAAGGGGAAGGTCAGCGTCATCAGCAGGTCGGCCACCACGATGTTCTTGAGGTAAAAGATGAAGCTGGTCTTGTTCCTGATGTGGAAGAAGATCCACACGGCCAGGCCGTTGAGCAGGAGGCTGGCCAGGAAGATGAGGAGGTAGAGGACGGGCAGGACGATGGTGGTGAACTCGTCGTGCCCGGCCCGGCCTGGGGAGCTGACGTTGGCAGAGCTGCTGTTGTCTGGGCTGAGGTGATTCTCTGTGGGGATGAGGGAAAACAACGGGTTAAATCTTCCTGGTGTTCTGCAAATGGGGCCAGTTGAGAGCTGTCCTCTCCCTGGGCAGTCTGAGGCTGTTTGGGGGAACCATAAATCAGAACTGCAGGTTGTCAGCTCTTGGCTCTCCTGACAGAGTGTGACCTGTGAGCTGAGATGTTTGTCGTGAGACGGGGCTCTGGAGAGGCCCCTCAGGCCTATCAAAATGCTCATTTAAACTTGGTTTACTCAAATGTATTTAAAAATAACAGTCTCTGGGGGATTTTAAGATTTCATAGGTAAATGTTTGTGAAAAACTTATAAACTCTGCCGTAAAATGACAGGACACTTTGTTTCATGTTGTTTATGCTCTGACCTTGGCTGGTGAGGCAAGCCAGGCTGGCTGTGGGGCAGTGCTGGGCAGTGCTCAGACAGCCCGTGCTGGAATGACTGATTTCTCTCAAATGCTGGTAGGAACTGACAGTAACAAAATAAACACTTATCAATCACTTCTATTTCCATTGTTATTTTACCTGGCAGTTTTCCATAGGACAAATTGTACCCCATCCTTTGCGTTGCTGTAGGTTTCCAGCTGAAATGCTCTTCAGGAGTCCCACTGGCAGCTGTGGGTCTGGGATGCAGCAGGGCCTGTGCCAGGATGATGTTCTGGGAAAAAAAAAAAATCCAACTTAAAACTGAAGCAAAATAGAAGAGCCCACCTTATTGTCCCCTGTATGGAGAGGAGCTTTGTGAAAGGAGCCTCCTCTAGAATTGCCAGTGAAGGCCTGGCTGAGGTGGCTGGGGGCTGGGTACTGCTGTTGTCAGGCCTTCATTGCTCTCTTCTTGCTCGTTTCAGTGATGGGTGACCATGAGTGGATTTTTTCTTTTAAATCATCACTCACTTCTTGAAGTAAAAAAGTTTCATCAGTAATTATTAGATATATGTGTATAACTTCATAGTGTATCCCCCAAACTGGGTTGGAAATGACAAGTTCCTGCTCCTTTTTCATAGAAACTGGCACCCAAGGAACACTGAAACCTGCAGAAACTCATTTATGCCATGATGGCATCACCATGTTTGACATTGTTCAAAGGAATTTTGCCAATACCAGTTTGTAAGAGTGTGCCCCAAATTATTCTTTCCTCTATCAGTACAAAATGCAGTAACTTTTCTGGGATTCATTTTTTGCTCACAGGTTTTGATACGAAAACTGACAGAATGGTTCAGATCTCACCAATTCCACTAGACCTGACTGCTGTCATGGGAATGGAGGGAGGATAGAATTCCTGCAGCCCTTTTGCCATCCCCATGTAGGAACTGTGTTGAGTGGCACTAGATGACACCAAAGCAAGTAATGGTGTGTAAAAGCTTCAGTATAAAACTTTAATTTGGAAATTTTAACCTTTTTATCAGTCTGGACTCTTAGCTGGCACAGTTTGCTCAGGACTGTCAAGGGTGTTGTAGGTATTTTGTTTTCTGTGGGTCTGAGCAGCAGCAATCCCTCATGTTTTGCTGCTGTTGAGGATTTGCAGCTCTTTTCTGCCCAGGAGGCAGAGATCAAAAGAGTACATGATTTTATGAAAAGATGCATATCTAACTCCTTATGTAAATAAGGTACTCACTTCCCTGCTTTTCTGACTTTCTTTTAAGTCTGCATAATTCCTGGCCCCTGGAAAGCTCCTTGTTCTCAGGCTCTTCAGGGAGTGCTCTGTAACCCCTGAGTGCAGAGAAGGCAGTGAGGGATTGGATATGGTGCCTGGGATCCAGGCAGAGCCAGAGGTGTCTCCTGTGTGCCCCTGGACGTGCTGCAGGGCTCCGTGGGGCTGGGGAGGCTCAGTGTGGGGTGCACTGCACACCTGTGCTGCTGTTACCCTACAAAGCCACTCCTGTCCTGACTCCCACACAGCCCTGCTGAATTCTGCCCGGGGCAGGGCCAGGGTGGAGCCCTGCACGTGTGTCCCCTGGTCAGTGGAGGTGTGACTGGCCTGGGACTGCCCTGGGACATCCAGGCCATGGGGAACTGTCCTGGGAGCTGTGTGCTGCTCTGTGGGCCAGCTGGGACTGAGCCTTTGCATGGATGTCTCTGTGTCCTCTTGTTCCTGATGGTTTTAATGTTTAAATGTGCTCCAAAATTATCTCAACAAATGGTGGTTGGAAAAAGAAAGCAGCAAATTCTCCAGCAGTGTAACCTGTGGCAGCTGAGCTTTGGGCCCTGCCAGCTCACCTGAACTCAGCACAGGCTCTGGTGACTGCAGGGTGGGGGAGAGAGGCAGCACCTGAGACTGCTTGTCCTCCTCACACACCAAAGGCTACAGCTGGTGCTGCTGCAGCTCAAGGATTTAAAGGTGTCCTGGGTTGTGGTGTAGAACGTGCACGGAGTATTCTACCACCATCTTCATGAACTGTTGAAACCAATTGCTGAAGCAGCATTCTTCCAGACTCTCCCCTCCCTCTTTCTGTTAGGGTGTCTTTTGTTAAGGTGTCCTCTGCTAATGGGTCTTTTGATAACGTGTTTTCTGTTAATGGCCTGCTGATGACTTACAGATAACTCCCACCAGGAGTTATCTCCCGTTAATGGGCCATCAAGGACCCCCCTGTATGACTCATTATCCCATTGTGAGATGCTCCACCCAGGGGGAGGAGCCAAGCATTCTCACCTGCATATAATCTGGGATCTGGGACAATACGGGGTACCTTACCCACTGGATCTACAGAGGATCAGAACTACCAGACCTTTCTACGGGATTGCTGCTTCCATCATCTTGCTCAGGTTGTATTCTGACTCTGTCAGGGGTCTTTTGTATTATTGCATTTATTTTATTTCTTTTTTTTCTTTTCCTATTAAATTGTATTTCTGACTTGGAGCCTCTCACTAGTTTTGCTTTCAAACCATCACAAAAGGCTTCACCAAACAGGTCTGTGCAGAGCTGTAGGGTAGTGCTGGTGCTGCTGCAGTGAGCTGGCTGTGATGGAAGGTGGGATGGATGCAGAGGGTGGCCCTGCTGCACAGAACTGGCTCTGATGGAAGGTGGGATGGTTGCAGAGGGTGGCCCTGCTGCACAGAACTGGCTGTGATGGAAGATGGGATGGATGCAGAGGGTGGCCCTGCTGCACAGAACTGGCTGTGATGGAAGGTGGGATGGATGCAGAGGGTGGCTCTGCTGCACAGAGCTGGCTCTGATGGAAGGTGGGATGCACAGCCATGGTCCTGCTCAGACTCAGCAGCCCAAAGGTGTTTCCAGTTTCCTACCAAAGCCTGTCAGGCTGAGGGTGCTGTGGTGGGCAGAGCTCTGAGAGTAGCTTGGCTTCATTATTTACATGCTGGGGTTGGTGATCAAGTGCCGATCTGGGGTGTTTGTACTCAGTAGCTTCACTCTTTCTGACAAAGCCTGCTATATTCCAGGAGTAGGAACAAATATCTTACATGGAGAATTCACTCTTTTTCATGTGTTTTATTGCAACAGGGGATGAAGACTGTGTTATCTTTAAAGAGTATTTTGGGGTGTTTTGTAAATGTTCACTGACAGTGTCCTCTGGTTGTGGATTTTTTTACTTGTCTGAATACAGTATTTTCATGCTCAGCAGGGCTGGCTTTCCTCTCCCTGTCCAGTTTTCTGGGAACTTTCCTCACCAATTTCATCTGAAGCACCTGTCTCAGTCTGCTGTACTAATATATTCTGCTTGGAAGGCTTTGAAGATGCACTAGAAGCTGCTCCTTTATCCAGGCAGCTTTGTAAACCTGAATACATTTTACTTCTTGTAGCTTCTGTACTTTGTCCGTGGTTGATGAGATAATATCTTGCTGCTGATGTGGACAGACTGGTTTATGACTGATGTAACCTCAGAGAAGAAATGAAATAACAGGCTGCATGGCAGCCTTCAGTGTCAGGTGGAGAGGGAATGACTGCAGAGTTTTTCTGGTGACTAAGGCTTTAAGTTGCCTTTCTGTTTAAAAAAAAAGTGTATCCTCAAATCTAATCTTTTTTTCATCTTATTTAAAACTTTTTAGAATTAGAAAACTCTCTCTGTGACCTAGACCAGCTATTCTGGGTCATGGGGCTGCAGAGTCTTAAGTAATGGTTTTTATTTGAGCCCATAACTTGTTGATGTCTGCCTTCTTGCCAGTGCCTCTGCATTCATCACCATAATGTTGGGTAAATGACATGGTTAATGCAGCAACAGACATGTCAGGCAGATGTTAAACCTGCTGCAGGCTGGCTGCAATGCTGCTCTTTTCTGTTGCCCATCAGAACCAAATCACAGAGTTGTTTGTAAAGATTTAGGGGAAAAAGGCATTGGTGCAGGGTAAGGGCATGTGTGCATGAAGCTGCTGCCATGGTCCCTGTGTCACTGGTCCCTGTCGCACCCCACACCCACCCCGTGTCCCCTGGGCCTGCTCCTGCTCCAGGCTCCCTGAGCAACCCTCACTGTTCTGGTTTTCCCTGCCTGCATCTCTTTATTCATCTTTGTGTTTTCTCTTGTTCACTACAAGCCCGGCCCCAGCAGACAGGGCACTGCCACCTTTCCTTGCAGGTTCCCTCAGAAATGCCCCATCTCCATTTTGGTCAAGGAATATGTTAACGTGCTGGTGATGCACAATGGAATAACCTGAAATTCCTGTTTGAATTGCTGCCTACATCAGTGAGTTGCCCTTCTTGCTGCCTTGTGCTTTGCACACCGAGGTGGTTCAGGTGTGTTTGTAGCCAGCATCTCCTGGTGCTGGCCCTGCCTGGGTGGGGTGGGGGCTCCTGGGGTCCCCCCGTGCCCTGAGCAGTGCTGATAGCTGGGGCAACATCCCATGTCAGCTGTCTCACACACGGGGGACCATTAGAGTTCATAATAATTCACCTGAAATGAGAAAAAAAATTAATGGCTACATTTGGACAAAATGTTCCAAAAGTGGCTTGGAGAAAGTTCGATTTGTCCAAGTACTTTTACTATTTCTTTTTAAAGTGAGGAAATCCTGTAATCCTAAGTGCATATTCTCCCAAAATGGGAATTTTGCATGCTAGATGGTATTATTGAATACTTACTCCAGGGTTTTGCTCCCCCCAGTGCAACTGTACAACAACAAGTGAGAGGTGCAAAGGGGCTGTGAGGTTCCAGACCCTGTCACCCGGGTCCCTCCTTCAGCTGGGGAGGGTGACAGCGTCCCCGTGTCCTGTGCCCCGTCCCCCACCCTGGCAGGGAGGTCAGCACGGGCTGCCTCCAGGTGCAGGAACCCTGCCTTGCTCCACCAGCCACGCTGCAGAGCCTGAAAGGAAGGACTGGGATGAAACTGTCCCCAGCTGTGGGTTATGGTGCCTGTCTTCTCAGCCCTGGCCAGAAATGGGAACCTGCATCTGCTCGGAAAGCTGCTCGTACGCTCCGGCATCTGGCACAAAACCTCCTCTGCATTTTCAGGTTCCTCCTTGAACTTCCCCTGGTTTCCAGGCTGGGTCTCCTCTCACGTGTCTGAGAGCAGCATCCTGCCCCGGGGGAGCTGCTGGGTCCCCTCGGCTGCTGTCCCCAGGACCCTGTCCCTGCCCTGTCCGTTTGTCTCCAGCACAGACGGGAAGGGCAGTGGCCGGGGCTCACCCCGGGCTGGCATTCCGGCCGGGATCCACACGGGAGCAGCCCTCCCCTGGCTCTGTGCGGGGACACGCTGCCGGCAGTCACCAGCGTCGCCACCCCGGCCCTGCCCCGGACAGGAGTCCCCTGTGGGCTGCAGAGCCCGCACAGGAAGTGACAGGGCCAGTGTCCCCCAATGTCCCTCAGTGCCAGCTGGGAGTGCCACCCTGGCTCCTGCCCTGGGCTGGGTGCCCCAGGGCAACCCCTGAGTGTGCTCACCTTTACCTGTGCTGCAGCTGCATCCTCACAGCCCCTTTGCACCTCTCACCTGGGGGAGCAATACCCTGGGGTAACCATTCAATAATACCATCCAGCATGCAAAATTCCATTGTGGGGGAATATGCCCTTAGGATTACAGGATTTCCTCACTTTAAAAAGAAATAGTAGAAGTACTTGGACAAATCCAACTTTCTCAAGGCCTTGGAATACTTTTGGAATACTTTGTCCAAATGTAGCCATTAATGTTTTTCTCATTTCAGGTGAATTATTATGAACTCTAATGCTCCCCTGTGAGAAAACTGACATGAGATGTTGCCTGAGCTACCAAGTTCTTTCTTTTTTCTGTCTTTTGGACTGCTCCTTGCTAAAAGCTCATGGATTATATTACCTACTTTGAATTGGATTTTCTGCGCAGAGTGTGCAAGACCTAGTAACTGCTGTTAATTGTTGCAGTAACGCTGTTTGTAAGGTTATTTGCAGAAACAAGCTGCATGAATTCCCTCTCTCCTTGCACAGGCACTGTAGCTCCCAGGTGATGCTGCTGGAGCTCCCCAGTTCTCTGCTGCATCAGTGACCAGACATGTCTGTGGCCAAAGGCAGGAGGTGCCCTCACTGTGGGTCTGGCCAGGTGTGCTGGGCTGTGCCCCTGGAGGGGCTCAGAGGGGCCCAGCACCCCCCCGATACCTCTGAAAGGTGGGGTTGGGGTGTCATGGCAAGATACAGCTGCATAGCTCCTCTGGACTGCAATGGTTTCTGCATCAGAAGCTGAGAGGCCTGCCAGCAGAACTGGTGTCACCTGGGCAGCTGCTCTCAGTGCAAGAGAGGCTGGGTTGCAATTGCTGGCTGCTTTTGGGGGGGGATTAAAAAAAAGCTCAACACAGTGGCTGGCAGAGCTGGGATAATGAGTGTTTTCTCATTAAGGCAGCCTCTAATTATCAAGGAGGAAAGGAACTCTGGAATGTTTCCTTTGCTCCTTTCTAGAAGATAATTCTGGCTGGTTGTGGTTGCACAAACCTGGTGGCAGTGGGAGATGTGCAACCCTGCAGAGAGGCTTTCCTTGGGCCCCCACCAAGGACGCACCACGGGAGTGCAGGTGAGGGTCCCAAAGTCCCTGTGCAGCTGAGCAGGTGGCCCTTGGTGCCATGATGACAGTGCCACATGCCTGTGCCATTATCACTGGTGCCATGGGGCCAGCACACTCTGCAGCCCATTAGCACAGCCACAGCTGGGGTGGCCAGGCTTCAGTCAGAGGCTCTTACTGGAAAGATCAGCTTTTAGGTTTGATTATTTGTACTGTGCAGTGAAAAACATTAGGTAAAAAATTTCAAAATGTCACTTGAAAAGGAATCAAGATGTCCAGGGCAAACCACAAAAAAGCAGCTGTGTAATTGGTAGCATTGCACCTTCATCTGTTGGACCTGTGTCTGTTGTGCCTCTGTCACATCCCTCAGGGGCCACTGTGAGAAAATATATTGGGAAATCAAAGTAATTATTGGTATGTGCAGGTAGCCAATGCCATTTAAGTCTTTCAGTAATTCCAGTCTAACTTTCAGGCATTTTCCTTTGTGCTGAAGCAATTTCTATTGATTTTTTTTTTTTTAATGCAATCCTAACTCGCTTCACAGAAGCAACAAGAAATCCTCGAGTGCCTCTGTCAGCTGGTTTCTCTGTGCTGCAACACATCCTGCTGCTACACAGTGCTCTGTTTGCTACTTGCAGCAGCACCATTGCTTGAAAGAGGAAGAAAAATGACTTGGGTATTTTAGGGAGAAGTCCAGCCTGGTGTGCAATGCTGGTTTTTCACGCGCAGCCTGGGGAGTTCCCTGTGGCTCTTGGGATGGGCATCAGGCATGAACTGTGAGAGCTCCTGCAGCCCCCCCAGCCCTGCTGCTGCCCCTCCTGCAGCCCCCCCAGCCTCCTGGTCTGGGCTCCTTTCACAGGGGCAGTGCCTGCTGCTGCACCAAGGGTGACAGAGGCTGATCAGAGTCCAGTTGATGCTCCTGAGCATCAGTTTTTGGTATGCCACTGACTTTTTCTTGAGGAAGAACCAGAGACAGTGGTTGCTGCAGGGCCTCGTGTGAGGTTCATTGCTGGTCAGAAGGGGAAACCCAGCTTCTGATAATTGAGAATGCAGTGTTTAAATTCGTTTAAGAAGTTGTGGCAATTTTAAGTTGGAAAGGATTAAGGCTGCTGAAACGTAGGAATGAATCTTGCCTCCTTCCCCTCGAGTTCTCCTGGCAGCCCTTGGGGCTGGTGTCTGCTGCAGCCTGGGCTCCTGTGGAGGGGCTGGAGCTCAGGGTGTGTCAGGTGTGTTTTCATTCAGCTCCAAACTGTTGGTAAATACCGCCCAGTTTGAGTTTAATGCTGCAGTTGGACCACAGGGGGTTTGCCTGGCTGCTTCTGGTGCTCACTGGACCAAAGAAGGGGAGGTTCTTTTGGAACTTTGCTTTGTGAAGGTGAGCACGGGGCTGGTGTGAAATGAGGAGAAGGAGCATTGCCTGTCACTGTCTCCTGGCCTATCTCATGCAGGGCTCAGTGCCCAGGGGGTGTGAAGGAGCTTGTGGCTGCTGAGGTGCTGCTTTGGTGTGGAGCAGTCTGGCTGGTGCCTGCTGCCCTGTCCTGGTGCTCATGTCCTGTTCAGCCGTCTGGATCTCCTCAGCCTGGCCACCCTGCCAAGACCTGTGGGGCCAGTGACCCCTCTGTCCTGGGCTCTGAGCCCTGCCCTGCTGTGTGCCAGCACAGGAGGGGCTGTGGGCTGCAGGATGGGCTGCTCTCCCCAGCTGGGTCCCCCTGCCCCTCAGGGCTCCCCCAGCCTGGGCACAGGCTGGGCTGGCACAGCTGCCCTGTGCAGCTGGGCAGGCAGGAGGGATCACAGATGATGCTGCAGAAAGTTTTCTGGTTCTCTCTCCCACCCCTGATGCAAACACAAGGTTTGTGTGTCTGAGATCCCTGCACACCCCTCGGCCTCTCTGCCCCTCCTGCAGTTCCTCCCTGAGGGGGCTGTCCCAGCCCTGCCATCCCTCCTTCCCATGGGGTGGGGAGGCAGGAGAGGCTCTGTCAGGGCCCCAGGGCTGCTGGCCCACCTGCAGAAGGACACGAGGGGAAGATTCTCCCACCAGAAAAGTGCTGGTGGCTCCCATGCTCAGGACCAGTGCCTGTGAGTGAATCAGCGACTTCAGCTGAAAGTTGCCTGAGTTTGCCCGTTTCCCTTTCTAAAGAGGGTCGAAGAATTCTTTAAGAAGATGGAAGGAAGTGTGAAATGATGCCAGTTTGCAGGTGTAGCACACAGGAGAGTGGCTCAGGCCCTACAGTGCACAAACAAGTGATTTTTAACAAACCCTCGAATCGTGCTATCACTCCCAGCGCTCCACAACCAAGAACAACTTTGCAGTATGAAATCTCCCTAAAAGGCAGAGCTTTTGCAAGCACCTCAGATATTTCCCAAGCCGTGAGACTCATCAGATCTAGTCTGCTCATTCAGAGCTATGTGGTTTTTCCAGTGAACCTGACAAGTTTTAACATGACTTGAATGAAGTACGAAGAGAACATTTATTCTGTTCATATAGTGAAGAGACCTCAAGTTTGCTTTCCTGTACTGAAAGAGGTGAAAGGGAATATAGTACAAACTCTTTTAAAGCAAATTCAGGTCTTGTAGCTACTGAATCTTACTTTATATGAGTTAAGCTCAGGAAATGAGTTACTGGAACAATGGACCCACCTGCACTTTGAGTCGTATCTTAGAAGGAAGGATTACTAGAAACTGGTCTTTTTTTGCCACCATGAATACCATGAGTATGAGTGAATAAAAGGTTGGTAAAGACATGTTATTTTGGGAACTTTTCACGCTTTGAATTGATCCGACATTCAGTTTATGGTTCCAAGTCTGGTTTCCAGCAACTCTGTTAATTCCTGGCTTTTCACCCAAGGGTGAGAAAGTGCAAGCAGATTCACTGAGCAGCTTCTCGAACGCTTTTGGGATGGTCAGAGCTCAGCGCTCACTTACCTGCCACCATCGTCGCCTCCCGCTGGTCTCGGAGCTGCATCCCGAGCGCCTCAGACTCCCCCAAAACGGTCCTGGAGCTACAGCAGGCAGGAGAGTATTTCCTGGCAGAGGGCGGCTGAACCAACCATGTCTGGCAGTAAGATTTTTGGGCTTCCGATGGCTTTTTTTTGGTGATACCCGATCCGAGAGCCAAAATTCCCCTGGCCAGGAGCAACTGGAGCAACTGGCTCTCTCATTCCTGGGAATGACTCACCTGCCGGGGTAGGTGAGCGCTCCGCTCACTTCCTGGCTGCGGGGAGCGCGGGACGCAGACGGTGATTCACCGGGAGGTGCCGGGGAAGGAGCAGCCCCTGCTGCGGGGCCCGGGGGGTGTGCGGGCTGCCCTGCCTCTGCCTCCCGGGGCACTCGGGGTCTGCGGGGTCCCTGGGGATTCAGCCTGAAAAATCTGCTGCTGGATAGATGGAAATATCTGCTGATCAAGATTATCTTGTCAATGGTTAATTTGATTATATTTAGATTATCTTTAGTGTGATGCTTTGAACAGATCTTTCCTTCTAAATAACGTGTAGGATGTTATTAGGTTAGAACACCAAGTCTGTCACTCGGTGTTGCAGTTAAAAGGACCTGAATGTCTGTTCCCTGCCATGGTGCTCCCTAGGACTGCCTGAGCCCACTGCCTCTCCCAGCCCTGCCCTCAGTGCTCCTGGCTGTACCTCTGTCTACAATCAGATCATTTAGTGCCTTTAGAGCACTGAAATAATCATGGGATAAAATTCTGCTTCATGTCAGTGGAGGATGAGGTGGGTAATTTTCAGTATCTGCTCCTTCTTTAAAAGAAAGCAAATTCCCATCTCTCTTGTAAAAAAATCAGGAGAAAAGAAAAGTAATCCCTGTGCTCTGAGACCAATGGTGGCCAAGGCCATTTTCTGTCTGTTCTGCCTGGACTTTTCCATAGACATTTTTAATTTTTTTTTCAGATATCTGAGGGGTGAGCCCCTAGCGGGCCTCTGCTGAGACTGGACACCCCCTGCACAGGAGTCCTGCCAGCTGCAAGGGGCCCAGCCAGAGCAGGACCCACCTGCTGCCCCGCAGGGCTGAGCAGCTTCTGCTGGCCTCTGCCCAGGGAACCTTGTGCTGAATCCCACATTTCTGCTTGTGGGCACACTGCAAAATTTCCTCTTGCCTGAGGACCTCTCCCTTGAATCAGGCACAGCCCCTGATCACAGGACGCTCCTGGTACAGCTGGCCTTTGAAGCCCAGCTTTGCAAGGCAAAGCAAACCCATGCAGATGAAGCTGCAGGAACCCGGCTTCACTCTGTTGTGCTTTCAGCTTTATTATCACAGGCTGCCAAACCCATCCCAGGAGCTGGATGTCCTGACAGGGAGGGATGGTCCCTGCTGCAGGCACATGGCACCCCCTGAGGATGGAGAAGGCTTTCCCTCCAGGCAGGGAGAGGAGACTTGATGGAGCCTTTGTCCTGCACGTGTAGGACAGTGTGTGCCAGCCTTCCCTTCACCTTCTTTTGCCTGTCCCTTGTGCTCCAGGCTTTGGTAGCTGCCTGTTGGGGACAGGGGAACAAAACTCAGAGGGTTGCTAGGGCTTTGTATGTGTCTGGAACAATCCCCTGCACAAGGCAGTGAGCTCCAGAGGCAGTGCTGCACAGGGCACAACGCCAGGGGCACAGCTGGACTCAGGGAATGCAGCCACTCCTGCAGCTCTCAGCCCTGCAGTCCAGGCAGGCACAGCAGCACGTGTTGCCTGCATTTGTGCTGCTGCTTTTCAGCACTGCCAGTGCTGGTTGGTCTCAGTGCCTGGGTGGTCTCCCAGGCTGGGGTCTAAGAACAAGTGCAGCAGGATGTGCTGTGGGGAAAGAGGGAAGAAGTTGAAAGTGAGAACTGAAGTATTTAAAAAATGTAATTTAATTGCTTGCAGAGACCCAAGTGTTTAGGGACTGGCACTCTGGGAGTAGAGTTTACACACCAAAACTGGTGTGTTAGTAATGGTGAAATAATAAATAAAATCTACCCGAATGGGGTTTTAGTTAGTTTAGTTTTTGAACATGGTGCAAAGCACATTAACTTTTCTTTCAGATCTCTGTATTTTGGTGTGCCAGTAGGAGATGATGGGTTGGAACCCAGTGCCCTGGCACCCCTGAGCAGGCTCCAAGGCAGACGTGTTGCTGGCTGCTCCCAGGCTGCAGCAGGTCAGGACGAGCTGACACATGAAACCCTGAAATGTGGGGAGCTCGTTGTAAAAACAGCACAGGAGAAATACAGAGGTCTGATGTAAAGAAAAGCTGAAGGTAACTTGCAACTTAACTATTGTTCACCTTATTTACAGGCTGAATGTCCCTTTTTGTGTGTTGATGATTAGAGAGCAGCTCTCAGATTTCATAAGAGCCCAAACAACGTTGTTACAACAATTACTGCATTGCTTCATTCTAAAACGTCTTCACTGCCATATTTAGCAATGTGAGCTGCAAGGTTGTGTTAAAGCAGACTCATCACCTGGGTAATGCACAGGACTGGCTGCTTCTGTTGTTTTAAGCAGAGAAGAGTCAGCAAGATCAGAGATTGCAGCACGGGGAGGACTCTGCAGTGTTACAGCTGCAGATGTGGAGGTGGAGTTGGAGGAGCTGACATTTCCCCTTTCCTGACTGTCCCCGTGTGATGCTTCTCACTAACAGGGAAGGAAGGAGGAAAGTATCTAATTAAGAACTGACTTTAAAAGCTCCATTCTTTTCCCCTCTGTCCTCAAGTTCCTCCCNTCCTGGTGTAGTTCCAGGCTGGCTGATCCTGTCTGCAGGCTCAGGTCTGTCCTGGTGCCTGCAGTCCCTGCTGTGCCCTGCTGGCTCTGTGCAGGTGCCATCATGTAGGTCAGACCTTGGCTGCTTGACTTGTCTGCCCAGCACTTGCTCAGGATGCAAATCATTGCTTTGCATTTCTAATTACCTGAAGCTCTGCTGTGTGTTGTGAGAGTTTTCTGGGTACTCAGAGCTGTGGGAGTCTGTACAGGGGGTTGTGTGGAGCTGTGCCAAGAGTCAGGATGTCTCAGGGGAGCAGTTTGTCTCTGGGCACTCAGGAATTACCATGCTATCCCTCTGGGGAGAGGCAGTGCAAAGGCTGGAGGGTGCATGTGTTAGCTGAGGGTATAAAATACTTCCTTTTTCTGGAACACAAGTAAAATTAAAAAAAAAAAAGTATAAGCCTCTGTGTACACAAATGAGTGATTTCCTATTAAACTCACGTGTTGAGTGCCCTGTAGTTCCCTTTTCAGGAACCCAGTGACCTGTAGAGATGTTTAGGGCAATGTCAGTATTTTCTGTGTGCAGCTGGCCCGTGGGAGCCTGGCACAAGGGTCATTTCTGCAGGTGGGCTTAAAGCCTTGTGCCAATTTTCATTTCTGAGTTGTCAGGACTGAGGACAAGCCATGCAAGGGAACATTTGTCTGTGGGAAGGGAGAGCCCTGCTGCTGCCCCACGGTGTGATGGATGGGCTGCAGTGAGCACAGGAGAGGTGGGATTGGGGTTTGTGTCCTGCACAGATGCTGGGTCAGGTAACAGTGAGGGTTTGCTCAGGGCACTGCCAGCACCTTCTAGGTTTGGAAAAATGGTGACTGCTGTATTGAACATGCTGGAAAGCTTTGGTGAATTCCATAAATGCCTTGGCTGCCCTGAGGGAATGTGGGAGCCCAGCAGAGGAGCTCCATGGCACAGTGCTGAGCTCCCTGCCTGCACCCTGGGATTGCTGCCAGGGGAGATCTGCTCTCCAAACACGGCTCTGTGTGATCATCTGCAAAACAAAATACTGATTGGGCTATTTCTGTGGGCCTTAAAAAACAGAGACCTGAACTTTGAGGCGTTTTAACTGCTGTGATTTTTGCTCCATCTGGAAGCAGTGATCTGGAACTTTGTAGAAAAAATGTGCAAAATCCTAAGTGCTAGAATTCAGGGAACTTTTTCCCTAAGTGGATCAGGCAGGTGTTCTGTCCTTGCAGTCACCTTCACTTCTTTGCTACAGAGTTTGGTGGCTTTGACTCCCTTTTACCTACCTAAGAAGCAACACCTGAAAAACAGATGAGTAAGGCTCCTCAGAAACCTTTGGCACACCCTTTATTTAAGGACCAACTCATCCCATTTTGTGGTTACACCCACCCTAACACACAGGCTGTCATCCCTGAGCTGTGTGAGCTGCCAGTGTGTGTGCACAGCGTTGGGTGAGCCTTGATCACAAGCAGAAATCAAAAAATAAAAGGAATTTCTGCTCTTCAGCATCTTCTTCGTTTCTCACTGCCACAGTGCTCTGTGAATCCAGAGCTGGGTGCAGTCAGTGCTGGGAGTCATTGGGACCTCTGTGATTGAGAAGGAAGAGGGAGGGCTGAGATGGAGAGTTTTGTCCTGAATTCCTCCCCACTCTGTGTGAGATTTGGGAGCACAGATTTCAGTAGGCACCTGCTTTCTGGAAAGTCACAGCTGGTTTACAGACCCTCTTCTCCCAGGGTTTGGCTCAGGCCCCTCTGTTAATTGTCACACTGTGCCAGCAGGTTGAGAGGAACATTTCCAGCCTCCTGTATGTTCCTCTCAGCAGTTACTGAAGTGGTGAATATTTCAGCAGCTGAGAATTTATTATATTTGCTTTTCCTAACGGAGCAGAGTTAATCCTGTTAACAGTGTGTGTGTGTGGGGTGGGGGGGAGAGCCTTTAATGCAACAGCATTTAATCCAAGAGGTGGACAATATCTGAGGTAACACTGATTTATAGGGAAATTCAGAACCAATTGAAAGCTGGTTGGAGATTAGTGCAGTTCCCAGTTAGGAAGGGTGTTACAGCTGTGGAAGGTGTGTAATGTGCCTGGCGAAGAAGAGGTAGTGGGTAGAAGTTAAATAAGACATACTTCTCCCTATGTGGCAGAGGCTGTGGAGCCCCAGAGGCAGATGTAATTAATGCACAGCAATCTAAAACAGCTTGGAAAAAAATCAAGCTGTATGGAGCAACCTGCTGGATTCGATTAGGCTGCTGTAAACAAGGAATTTCTAAAAATAGCAGTTGAGTGGTGATCAAAGTGTCTGGCACATGTGAGAGAGTAGAGCTGGCAGGAAAGCTGGAGGAGAAGGGATGGCTGGGGATAAGGGATGCTGCTGTCTTGAGATAGTGACATAAATTCCAGAATTTTGGATCAGGAGGTGGTTTCTGTGCAGGCACAGTCCCTGTGGGATGCCCAGGGAGAGCTCTGTGAGCAGTCTGGGGAGTGGGTGGAGGGGGATTCTCAGGCTGGGGAGGCTCAGGCAGTGTCCCCTGTTCCCTTCCCTTTGCCTGTTGTTGGCACTGGGGAGGGTGAAGGTGCCACCCAGGGGGACATCTCTGGGTGTCCTCCCTGGTGAGTGGTGGGGTGGGGCTGAGCACCATGTGGCTCTGGGGCCCCTCTGTGGGGGATGCAGCCCTGGGTGCTCTGCTCACCCCAACGGGGGGCAGTCCTGGGGGAATCTGGGGTATTGCCCCCACTATCCTCCCCCAGAGTCCTGCTGGGAGCAGAGAGGAAGGATGGTGAAATTGGGGTGCTAGGAAAGCAATCACTTGTGTGAGAGAGGCCAGGAGGATGGGAAGGGACCATGTTCTTCCCTCTGCTCCTCCTCTTCCCTTCTCTTGGTGTGCTGCCAAGCTGACACTCAGGATAGGAATTACTGACATACACAGCCAACAGCTCCCAAATAAAGCTGAATTGCCCTTTGGAGCAGCTGCAGTCAGTAAGCTGCTCAGCTGTTGGCAAGTGACTTGTTTTAGTTAAAAGCAGATAGAATTAACCTGTGGTTGTCTTAGGTAGCAAGAGCCTTTTGCCCATTAAGGCTATGCAGTGAGTGTACATAGAAAACCCATTTTGCTGCATTTACTGAGTGTTAATATTACTTGGCAAACACCCTTTTTCTCCTTCAGCAGAAGTAAACCAAACTATTTTTCAAGTTCCCTATGAACATGCAGAGAAGAGCATGCAGCTGCAGAATCAGGACTCAGAAGGAGACACTCGTGTGTCCAGTTCAGTTTTTGGGTTTGTGTGGACAGTTCTCTGAAGAGCCTTGACCCTCCTGTACAGCACCTTCTCCACGAAGGGCTTGCACAGGAACAGGTAGATCAGGGGGTCCATGCAGACGTTGGTGGCCGCCAGCCACAGCGTGCTCTCCTTGGCCACGAAGAGCTGGTTCTGCAGGTGACACTCCATGTGGGCACTGGTTTGGCTCAGCGTGTAGGGCACCCTGCAGAAGTGGAAGGGGGCAAAGCACAGGAAGAACACGGTGAAAATGATGAAAACTTTCCCCTTGATCCGTTTTTCGCTCCCGTTGCCTTTCTGCTTTGTTTTCATGTAAGACTCGTAGACCTTTTTGGCAATAATTATGTAAAATAGCAACATGAGGATGAGGACAGTCCAGAAGATGAACTGACAGATGTAGTTGACAGCCCCATGCCATTTGAGCCCGAGGGGACTCTTCAGGGAGGCACACTTCCTCACCGAC
Organism: Trochalopteron elliotii; assembly: GCA_024734555.1. Lineage (NCBI taxonomy): Eukaryota > Metazoa > Chordata > Aves > Passeriformes > Leiothrichidae > Trochalopteron > Trochalopteron elliotii. Next base: position 14,157 of record JANPWX010018538.1, on the reverse strand, counting down.
TGGGGTGTCGCTGCCTTGTTGGACAGGATCATGTTGGGCAGAGACAGAACAAGGAAGAAGAGCCAGACCAGGCTTGCCAGGATCTTTGCTGAGGTCAGGTTCTGCACCCAGAACTTCCCAAAAGGTCTCACGATCTTAAGGAACCGGTCAAAAGCGATGAGCCCCAGCAACACTATGCTGATGTACATGGTGTCATAGAATATCACGGCCGAGAAACGACAGACAAAGGCCTTGAGCTGCCACGGGCCCAGGCCAGAGTCTGTCAGGATCTTCAAGGGAAGCATCAGGGTCATTACAAAGTCAGAAACTAAGATGTTTTTCAAGTAGACGATGAAAGTCGATGTGCTGGGGATGTGGAAGAAAGCCCAGCAGGCCAGGCTGTTCAGCGCCAGTCCCAGGAGGAAGATGAGGGTGTAGAGAGCTGGGAAGAGCAGGTGGGTGATGGTGGTGTCACGGTGGCACTGGGCAGCTCCACTGCTGTTACCAGCACTGCTCATGTTTGCAGAGTCTCCCATCCCTGGAAACAGGCTTGGGTGAAGAGGAGGGAGAGAACACAAAACACAACCTTCTGTATGTAATATTACACGTTCCTTACAGTGACAGCAAGTTTGCATGAATAAACACAAAACCTGAGCCTGTGTTAAACAGACCAATTTCTCTTCTGGTTCATGGAAAATCTAAATCTCAGCCGAAATTTAAATTGTTTATAAGCTAACATCTACTGAAGAGTTAAAAAGGTTCATACTTATTTTGGAGTATGGGCTACCCTACGGTTATGTCTTAGGCAGAATGCCTGGAGCACTGTTGGTCTTATCATGGAAATGTATTTTAGCATTGAATGGAAATGGTAGAGCCCCAAAGCCAGCCACTTCTGGGGAAGTGACTTCTGGTAATTCTTTCCAAGCACCCACTCTTTCCCTTTCTCAGCCCAGCTTTAGAGAGCATTTCCAAGATCAGATGCACACGGGTGGCTCCCAGCCCTGAGCACAGCTGCCCGAGCATCCCCTGACACCCCCAAACACTCCAGCCATGCAAGTACCTGGACAGAGCTGCAGCAGCTGTTGCAGAAGTCCCTGTGCCTGTCCCTGTCTCATCCGCTGTTCCTCTGCCAGCAGAAGCCTCCAGCAAAATGCTCAGAGTGGGGAAATGTGTAGAAAGATGAGACCTTTTTTCTGTTGGTGTGTGGTTTCCTTCCTCATTTTCACGTGGCGCCTGTTTGCTCTTTGCTGTTGCTTTTCTCTTCCCTTTGCTCTGTGTGAGAAAGCAGCACCATCTTCTCCTAAACCAAGAAAGGAAACCTGACCCTGCCTCTCAAGGCAGACACATTTCTGGGTTTGTGTGTGCCTGGGACAGACCTGGACTGGTGGGATGAACAAACACAGAGTTTCCTGACAGCATTCCAGGATAACCCTCAAGTGTGGCTCCTCATTATTGTTTGTGTGAGAATTCCATGTTCTGGGTGGCACTAGTCCCTGCCAGTGGCTCAGAGCCACCTCCCAGTGTGTGCTCAGCTCCACAGCCAAGTGCACTGATGTGCTCAGGGACTGCCCCTGAGCTTGCCTTTGGGTCTCCAGAATGGATTCCTGGGGGGTTTTGGCCTGTGTAACCAGGGGATGCACTGTGCTGCTTACAGCCACTCTCTGGTCCTGGCAGGAGCTGCTGCTGCCTGGAAAGCTGTGGATTGATGGTGTGTTTGTTGGGTGTAATGCTGGAATTGGGTGCATTTCTCTGGGAACAGAGCTGTTTGTGTGGGTTTGTTGCTGCCTGCTGATGTGACAGCTGTGGCTCAGGGCTCAGTGCCATGTGGGCAGTGGCTCCTGGTCAGGCCATTGCCTGGGGCAGGTGTGGGTTGCTCCATGGGGTGCTCAGGCTGCAGCTGAGGCAGGGAGTTTGTGCATCAATATCTGGGATATTTTGGTTAATGTAGGTGCTGGCATCAGTGTTAAATGGGTGCTGAGAGCAAACAGCCTTGAGGATGGCTGGGATTGTCATCCCCAGCACTGTCACAGTGTGATGTGTCCCTGGCTGCTTGACCTGCCTTCTGTCACCCACTGGTGACCATGTCAGGGTGTCACAGTCCATTGCAGTGCCCCAGGGCTGATGTCCACAGCAGCGTCTTCCACGTTCTCTTCCAAGCTGAGCTCCTGATGTTGCTCCCAGCTGTCAGCAGGTCCCAGGGACCTCTGCACACCCCATCACTGGTGGCTCTGGGGGACAGCCAGGTCTATGTGTTTGTTTGGACAGCTCACCTGATCAGGGGAAGCAGCTCCTGGGTAATTGCCACCCTCCTCTCTCTCTGTGCAAAAAATGTGTGGAGTAAGAACTGGATGGGAGTGGGGCATTTGGCACTTCCCTCCCTGGGCATTCATGGGAACTGGCCTGGGGCCTGTGGGCTGCTGGGGGAGCACACTCAGGGGGGCTGGACACTGTTTTCAGGGAAATCCTGGTGCCCTGTGCTCGGTGGTGGAGCCCAGTCACTGATGGTGGCAGCTGGAGCAGGGCCCCAAGCAGTTTGTGGCAGGGTGAATTCATCCCAGAGGGGTATCAGAGATGTACAAACCCCAGGGCTGAGTGTGGCAGTGAGTGAGCAGCAAGGGAGCTGCCTTTTGACTCCTAGGAAATTGGGTTTTGGCTGTAGAAGTGCCCTGGCAGGCAGGGACATGTCCAGGAAGGTGCACAGGGGATGGCTTTGGCAGGATGGGCTCAGTGTGGTGGGGACACACTCTGCTCAACTGGAACTGTTTGCAGGGCTGATAAATGAACCACAGTTTGTTCCAATAGCCCACAATGTATTCCATGTGCAAGTGCTGTGATACCTCAAAATGTCATGTACTTGAAAACACTTCCCTGTCTTTTTTCAAGTTTTCCAAGTGCAAAAGGGAAGTGGTTGATTTTTTTGTATAGTGCAAAAAACTGCCCTTAATAATCAGTAAAGAAGTTACCATGAGTCTGTCTTTCCCCAAGATCTCAGCGTGATGTAAATGGAGTGTTTGTATGTTTTCTAATGTAATGTTCTCTGTGAAAAAATAGTTTTGTTTATTTATGTAGTACGGGGAAGGATTTGGGGATTTAATTCATATCAAGATAAGCCTGATTATGAAATAATTTCCTCTGACATGCAACTATTAATTATTGGTCAATGGATTAGGAACTGCAAGCACAGAATGAGATAAGCAAAGTGTTATTCTGTTACCAAAAATCTGCACAAATGGCTCCTCTACATCTGGCCTAGGCTTCTGTTTGTCTGCCAGTTGCATACAAGGTGACAACTCCTGTAATGAAAAATCACATCTCCTGTGGATTTTATCTGCATTTCTCAGATCCTATGTTGTCACGGACTTTACTTTGGCCCAAGTTCAGCTATTTCTGCAAAATCTTTGCAGTTCATTATATCATCTGTAGCATTTCATGATTCTGTTTTAAGTTTTTCCTTGCAGTTCCACCTTTAAGTTCAGACTTCTTCCCAGCAGTTCTGAGGTGTGGAGGTTGGGGAGCTCCTGTTTTGGCAGGGGAGGAGGTTGGGCCCAGGGGAGATCCTGTTTTGGCAGGGGAGGAAGCTGGGTCAGGGGGGCTCTTGTTATTTAAGCTTTCTATTTTTGCAGGCAGTGGTTCCAGGGCTCTCGTGCTTCATCTGCAGGACTGCTCCTATAGAAGCTGGTGAATTTCTGTGCACTCCTCATGGATCTGTGCTGCTGCCCCCCTCAATGACCCTGTGTGGGCAGGAAGGGGCTGTGCAGGGCTGAGGTCTAGAGCGGTGTCTCGTCACTGTCATCCCCCTCCTGCTGCTCCTTGGGCTGTGCCCCGAGCCCCAGCACTGCCCTGTGCTTGCACAGCAGCTCCAGCAAGGATTTCCTAAATGATTTGCAGAGGAAAAAGTAAATGAAGGGGTCCAGGCAGGCGTTGAGGGATGTCAGCCACAGCGTGGTCTCCTTCAGGTAGAACAGGGTGTTCTGAGCAGAGCAGTCAAACACATCTCTGGTCTGGCTCAAGGTGTAGGGGATTCTGGTAAAGTGGAATGGCACAAAACAAATAAAGAACACAGCAATTATTATGAAAACCTTGAGGTTGACAGTCTTTTTGGATGCCTTCCCTGTGCTTCGTGTCCTTTTGTAGGATTTGTACAGCTCCTTGCTGATGAGGAGGTAACACACCACTATGACTGCTAAGTTAACCCAGAAGATGAGCTGACAAATGTAGTTCACAATTTCATGCCAGACCAAGCCAAACTCTGATTTGAGGAGAGCACACTTCTTTACACTCTTGGGTGTTTTCTCCTTATTATTTAAAATCATGTTGGGCAAGGAGAGAGCAAACATGGACACCCAGATGGCTGTGGACAGGATCTTGGCACACAAAAGGCTCCGTGGGGTTGATGTTCTGAATGGTGAAGTGGCTTTCTGATAACGATCCACAGTGATCAGACCAAAGAACAGGATGCTGATGTACATGGTGAAATAAAACACAACCTGGGTGACCTGGCACACAAACCCTCTCAGGACCCAGGATACCAGCTTGGCATCACTGAGGATTTTGAATGGAAAAGTCAAGATCATGAGGAGGTCAGAAATCACAGTGTTCTTGAGGAATATGATGAAATTGGATTTACTGGATATTTTAAAGAAGACCCACATTGCCAGGCCATTCATAGTGATCCCCACCAGGAACAGAAATGTGTAGAGTAAAGGGAAGATGACTTGGCTGATCCTGCTGTCACTGGTGCAGTTGCTGACATTCCTGGAGGTGCTGAGCTGGGTTGTGGCTTTTATTTGCATTGTGATATTCCCTCTCCCTGGAGAAACAAACAGAAAAAAAAGAGGAAATTGAGAGTTTTATCTGTTATGAGGCTTCAGCATTTTCAGTCAGCTTTGGATTGTTGTGGTGTGAACAAATGCACTCAGCTGGTGCGGCCCCAGCTGGGCCAGGGCAGCTCTCAGGGGTGCAGTGATGCAGTTGTGTGTGTGACTGTGTCTGCCTGTGTGAAACAGGCACTGAGGGAGTTGATGTGCTCTCAGCTGATGCCCAAATCCCTAACAAAGCTGTATTTCTTCCTAGAAGACAGAACAAACAGGTTTTTGCTCTGAAGAATGAAAGAGGTCCATGTGTTGCACATCCACGTGCCAGGTGCAGTGCTGTGGGCACAGCCCTGGCAGAGCAGGGCCAGCAGCCCCTGGTGCCCCAAGCCAGGGGCAGGTGCTGGAGGAGAGGCTGTTCCCTGGGCAGGGGCTGCTCTCACTGAGGGGCTTTTGGCAGCCCCTGCAGCTCTTCACCCTGGGAATGGGCAGCAGGGCTCCTGTGGACTCCCTCGGGGCAGGCAGGGGCAGCAGCAGCAGGAGTTGAACATCCCAGGCCTGGGCTCACACCCTCCTCTGGCTGTGAACTGGTCTCTTAGCCAGTGACAGCTGCAGATTCCAGATGATGCACTGGGAGCTTCTGCTTCTGTTTTCTGCAGAAAAGAGAGAGAAATGAAAATTTAAGAAATAATTAACAGTTTGCTTCCTGCCTCTGACTGTCTCCCAGAGGCACTGTTTGTGAAGGGAGCAGGGATTTGTCAGATTGTGCAATTTTCTGAGCACAGAGCTGTGTTCCTGTCTGCCCCTTTTGGCCTTGTGAGTCCTGAGTGTTATTTCTGTACACGGACTTGTTTCTTAAAACTTTTAAAGCACCTGAAAGAAGTGATTTGTTACTTTGGAGAAGGTTATTATTGAAGGAAATATTTATTCCATGTGTGATTTGTAGAACAATGCTTTGAGTTTTTAAGCTATGTACAGTACATTAATATATGATATATACATGTAATTGAAAGACTAGCTCTGCTGTATCTGTCACAGCTATAATGGAAAATTGGAGCAAGTAGGGTTTGTCTAGTCATTAGTAAAACTTACTAAGATTTTTATTGTCTTTTAAATCAGTAACAATGGAAACCTGCCAGGGCTCCATTAAACATAAAATTACTGAGGAAACCTTTTATATCTGTTCAGTTGAGGATGAAGGACAGAAGGCCAGGAAGACCAGCCCAGAGGCATTTCCAACCCTGGAGATGGTGTTCACAGAACTGCTGCAGTTCTATTTTGATCAACATCAGGTGACATCTCAGGGAGTGTGGCAAATGGTGACCTCAGGGTGCTGCTGTACCTGAGGAGCCCTCAGTCACCCCTGGCTCCTGACATTCCTGTTCCCAGATCTCCAGCAATGTTCTCCAGCAGATCACTGGCTTTGCCTCACAACATCCTGCCCTCTGCCCTTGGCTCCCATATTCAGCTCATCTTCCATCTCATGGAGCCACCACTGAACATCAGTGGACTCACAGACCTTGCAGTACAGGTGAGCAGAGTTTGTTTGGGGAGTTATATCAGGACAAAGCTGTGGTACATTTTTTAGGAAGGCAGAAAATCCCCAAGATCTGGACTGCAAATTCCCCAGATTTGATGGCATGTGCTTGTAGCTGTTTCAGTTTCCCGTGCTCTGAAACAGAATGCTGGGCACTTCCCTATTCTGTTGTACTGTGATAGTTGTGGAGAATCAATACATGTATTTAATTTTTAAATCTTTCAAAATTAATAAAATTCTAGATTATTTTAACACAAAGGATTTTAGGATGGGCTTTTCTGTTTTGGACCGAACCATTGTAATATTCAGTAACACATCTGATTGCCTGAAATACTGTGAATTTCTGAGGAGTAGCTCTGAGGGATGCTTTTTCTACTTTAACCATTTATTTAGTTTCCTCTTCTCCTTTTTCTCTAGTGATTAGTGAACTGTATTTTTGTTTGCCACAGAGTTTATCCTTCATGGTTTTTGGTTTGGTTTTTTTGCTTCTGTTTTAGGTGTTTAACTGGATGTTACTTTCAGTTTGTTGTTTGTGTGTGTGTGTTCTCAGCTGCTGAATGAGCTGAATGTGGTGGAGGCTGACCTGCTGCTGGAGTGGTCCAGCCTGGCTG
>JANPWX010018536.1:0-18121 GCA_024734555.1 Trochalopteron elliotii | reverse complement strand
TTTTCTTGCCCAGTTTTCGGGCATCAATTTGCAACAGCGTGGCAGGACGGGACTCTTTGCCTAGCTGCCAGATCCATTAGAGTTAGGCACTCCCTTGGCGCTCCCTAGGAATTTCTCGAAGGGACTCCGCACTTTACCGGCTCTTTGCAGGGGTAGACAAGGACCAACTGCAGGAAATTTAAGGTATTTGTTGATTGTTCTTGAATTTTGTTTCTGGTCTTGGTTAAGTAACTCCCGTAAGATGTGGAAGACGTTCCACGCAGGATGCTGTATCACAGGGGAAATTCCTGGAGGTGATACAAGGGGTTAGAGTCCCCAAAAAAAGCCAAATGACTTTTGATATTGACCTTGGCCTTCGAATTTTGGGTTTGATTGTGATATTTGTGGTATTTGTTATTTTGTATATTTTGTATTGTAAGGGTAGTAGTTGTTTCCCTTGTGTGTTTTAGGAAACTCATGCTATGTCCTATCATACTCCAGTTCCTTGTGGATTGTGTGGAATGTGTAATCCTCTTGTTTACATTGCTTGTCGGTACTGCAAAAGAGAATATTGGTGCCGACCAACTCTGAGATGCCCAGTGTGTGTTAAGTGTATGTTGTGGTTTAGGGCAAATTTGGGAGAAAACCCCCGAATAGGGTCCCTCTGGGAAGCAGACCCAAACGGCCCCTCCCCCTAGCCGGTCCAGGAAAAAGAACTTCCTCGGAGAAAAGTGGAAAAAACTATTTATTTAACAAAGTGCCCACAAGCATAGAAATGAATAACATGAAACAACAAAACCTCTTGCTGCTCCAAAGAGAGATGGCAAAACTGAGAGAAGTCCTTGCCATGGGTTAGCTCAGCTCTCTCAGCCCCAGTCCCTTTGGCCCGGTGGGCTGCAGGTGTGAGATCCTGGTGTCTCTCTGGGTTTTCCAGTCCAGGACAGGTTTACACAATCCCAAGAAAAAAAGAAAAAAACAGTCCAGGGAGCTTCTCTGCCTCAGCTAGCTAAACTAACTAAAAGCAAAAAAGATCTCTGTCTGGCCGCTGTCCGTGCCTCAGACAAACAACACCGTCCTGAGAAAAAAATGCAGGGGCGTGAACGCTGTTTTTCAAGACAAACTGTGCACTTCTTCTTTCCCTGCTTCACTCTCAGAACCAGTCTTAAAGGCACAGAACTCAATATACAGCACAAACAGAACAGACGATCGGGGATACAAGCATCATAAAGTCACCCTAGGACAGTGTATTATACGGGGAGTAAAGCTAAAGAAAGGAGAAAAAGTACTAATAAATGCTGATAAGTGTGGAAATTTGAATAGCATTGGGAATGGGTAACAGGAAGTAAAGATGTTATTAAAAGAATTGACTAGGATGTATTTTAGCACATTGGAAAGATTTGGGAGGTATCCCAGGGGGTAATTTGAAGAAAGGTAATCTGATTAAATTCTGTAACCAATGGTGGCCTTTGTATAAATTGCAAAGTGGTGAAAAGTAGTAGTAAATATTGAATCAGGTGTACCCAGGAGTATGGGATACTTATACCCCAGGAAGATCAAAACAGGCAGACCCTATTAAAATCAAGCTACAGACAGGAGTTCGGCCAATAGTCAGAAAGCAATACCCTTTAAGGTTAAAAGATAGAAAAGGAATGGAGCCAATAATCAATAAATTCCTGACATTAGGATTGTTGAAAGAATGTGAGTCAGAATTTAATACTCCTATATTACCGGTGAAGAAACCTAATGGAACTTATAGACTAGTGCAAGATTTACGGGCAGTTAATGCAATTGCTAAAAGTATTCACCCAGTAGTTGCAAATCCCTACACCTTCCTAACTAAACTTCGAGATGATTTTATTTGGTTTTCAGTGATAGATCTTAAAGATGCTTTCTTCTGTCTGCCACTTGCAGAAGAAAGTCAAAATATATTTGCTTTTGAATGAGACAACCCTAGCACAGGCAGGAAAATCCAGCTAACCTGGATGGTGTTACCTCAGGGGTTCAAAAACAGTCCCACAATTTTGGGGAATCAACTGGCTAAAGAATTAGAGCAATGGCAGTCTTTGCCTGGGGAAGGAACACTCCTACTCCATATGTAGATGATTTGTTAATGGCTACTGAAACTACTAAAAAGTGTTTTGAATGGACAGTGAGCCTTTTGAATTTTCTTGGACTGAATGCTTATTGAGTATCTCAACGGAAAGCCCAGCTGGTGCAGCAACAAGTGATCTACCTCGGATATGAGGCCTCCAGAGGACCACGGTCCTTGGGAACTGCCCAGAAGGAAGCAATTTGCCAGACACCTAGACCACAAACCGTAAGAGAACTTTGTGCTTTCCTTGGAATGACAGGTTGGTGCTGATTGTGGATATACAACTAGTGATTGATTGTGAAACCTTTATATGAATTGGTGAAAATCTCTAAAAATACCGAGATATGGATCCCCAAAGTGAACCAGGGCCTTTAAAAAATTGAAGCGTGAACTCATGAGGGCCCCTGCTTTGGGGCTACCTGACGTGAGTAAGCCATTTTGTTTATTCTTACATGAGAGACAGGGAATAGCTTGAGGAGTTCTGGCACAACATTTGGGTCCTTACAAAAGGGCAGTAGCCTGTTTTTCTAAACAACTCAATAGTGTGAGCAAAGGCTGGCCCGCCTGCCTTAGGGCAGTAGCAGCAGTAATCATGAACATTGAAGAAGCAAGGAAGTTTACACTAGGACAAAAGATGACTGTCTTAGTGTCACACATGGTGTCAGCTCTTTTAGATCAGAAAGGGAACCATTGGCTGTTTCCCTCAAGGTTTTTAAAATACCAAGCAGTCCTGGCCGAATCTGATGATATTGAAATTCAAGTGACTAATATAATTTCCTGCCTCTTTTCTGCAAGGAAAGTCTGAAGCTGAACCTGTAGTACACAATTGCCTAGAAACCATCAAAGCTGTGTACCCCAGACACCCAGATCTAAAGGAGGACCCGCTCCCAGATGCCATGAACTGGTTCACTGATGGCAGCAGTTTTGTGAGACAGGGAGTGTGAATGGCAAGGTACGCTGTGACTACAGTCTCGGAGGTAATCGAGTCAAACCCATTACCAGCAGGAACCTCAGCACAAAAGCCTGAGCTGATAGCCCTCATTCGAGCATTAGAACTGGCAAAAGAAAAGAGAAATAGTATTTGGACTGATTCCAAATATGCTTATGAAATTGTTCATGCCCACGGAGCCACATGGAGAAAAAGAGGACTCCTGACTGCACAAAAGAAGATCGTCAAACATGCAACCAAAATCCTCAGGCTCCTTGAGGCAGTGAAACTCCCATTGCAAGTGGCATTTATACATGGCTGAGGGCACTCTAAATGTAACACTCTCCTGGAAGCAGGTAACAAATTTGCAGATTATGAAGCTAGAATCGTTGCCAAAAGAAATAAACCAGTTGTGGCAGCTTTAATTGTAGCAATGTATCTGTATAACAGGCCATTCTGATGCACCAGTCAAATTGGTTGTGAGTAATATTATCAAACCACCTGCAGTTTTGTTGTTAGAGCTCTCAGGAATTCATCAAGGTTACTGAGAAAACAACAGGATCAAAACTAAGAAGAGAGCCTGAGAAAATGTCTGCAAAAAAATGTAAACCCTAGATAGGGGAAGCACAACGTGAGGATGGACGCTTGACCAACTGGATGTCCTGAAGGATGTGTGCCTGCCTCATGAAGAAGCAGCTTAGCCAACCCAGAGATGCATGCCCACGTGGACAGTAGACCTGGAATCTATATCTGGCATGTAACATAAACAATAAACAGCTTCTGTTGGAATCATATTGGTTCTGTTATTCAGTGGCCCATTTCCCCCCTGCATTTAATACCTACTGCAGTATCAACTAACCAACCTGTAAAATACCAACCTTCCGATTATAAATGGGTTAATGAATATAGAGGAAATCTTTTAGAATATGGTTGGGGACAATTAGAAACAAGTCACCTAATAATACCAGAAAAGTTAATGAGACATTATGTGAAATCTGAACATGGTAAGACTCACTGGGGAGCAGAACCCTTACACCAATACCTAAAAGAACGAATTGCAAGCTCAGGCTTGCAGGACATTGTTAAAGAAGTAAAATCACAATCTGTGACTTGTTTGAAGAATAATCCAAATACAACAGTTAGGCTAGAACAAAGAGTTTTTAGCAGAGGAACTTTTCCTGGAGATTTATGGCAGGTAAGACTTTTCTGAACTCCCAAGAAAGGGGGGTTTTCGATATTTGCTGGTACTTACTGATACTTTCTCTGGGTTGCCAGAAGCACTCCCTTGTAGGACAAATAAAGCTAGAGAAGTGATAAAATGAGATCTTACCTAGGTTTGGTGTACCTAGAGAAATATCCTCTGATAGAGGATCCCATTTCTGTGCACAAATGGTGCAAGCTGTCAGCAAAGCATTAGGAATCCAATGGCAGCTTCACACACCCTACAGACCACAAGCTAGTGGTCAAGTAGAAAAGATGAATCATATGATCAAACAACAGATAGCTAAAATTTGTCAAGAAACGAACTTATATTGGTATCAAGCTGACCTATACCCCTTATTAGACTCTGAATAAAACCTAGGTCTAAAGAAAAAGTTAGCCCATTTGAAAGTCTTTATGGCAGACCTTACAGATTAAATGTTACTCACAATGAAAATTTGGCTCAAGTTGGTCATCAATATATCTATGAATATTTAATGGCGATAAACAAACATTTGCACCAGAAGTTTAATATTGTGTTTGAGAATGAACCGAAACAGCCAGATCATAAGTTGCATACAATTGATCCTGTTGACTGGATGTATGTGTCTGTTCCACTATAAATACCAGGGGATGATTCTTTTGATAGATTTCTTGGATGAAAAAAAAAAAAGGGTAAGTGTTCCTATTAAGGGAGGGGGGGTAGGAAAAGGAGCAGAGAGAGGGAAAAGGGAGAGGGAAAAAGAAACAGAAGACAGGTACGGCATCACCACAAGACCCCCAGCTCTTTATCAGCATCGATTTGGCAGACAGGGCGTGCATGCTGCAAACCGTGGTGCGTCTGCTTAGCTCCCATGGCGGGCTGGATGCGATTCCCAAGTGGCAGCAGCAGCATGCCTCCAGCGATGGCAGCTGCGGTAATCACAATGGCGGTGGGCGGCCACAGCTGGATGCTGGATGCGGGCGGTGGTCGCGGTCAGATGCCGGATGCAGGTGGTGATGGCTGTGGCCGTGGCACGGGAAACACAATGGCGATGGTGGTGGCCATCAGATGACCCAGCTTCATGGGCATTTTTTTTGGCGGGCATTTTTGGCAAGCATCCAGGTATTTGTGTCCACCAGCAAGTGTGTGGGGAGGCGGGGGGAAGCCACTTGCAGTCTAATCATGGAAGTTTTCTCTGCCCTGATTAGCTGCCAGGTGAAGCCTCTCCAGGGACAGGGATGCCAGAAGTTTTTATAGGAATGAGGCAAAAAAAAAAAAAAAAGTCCAGTTGGTCCCTCTCAGTATGTTAAGAATTTTACAATTGACGCTTGGTTCCATGAGATTCTATTGCATCACAATGGTCCCTATGTTTCCATGAGGCTGTGCTGTGTCACAATGGACACTGAGTTGCTCATGCTGATGCCTCGGCAACAAAGATAACGCTTGAGCTATGCAAAGGCTGTAAATCTGGTACGTCACCTTTTGAGAATGTTCAGCTTCCCCTGGATGTTAAACATACATCTTCCTGGTGTTTTATCTGGTAGGTTTCCTCTATACTGTCTCTAGCTTGTCTAGAATGAGGGCTGAGATTTCCAGAGGGGCTGACCAGACACCTGCACCAGGTGTGGAAAATCCTGAGTGGTGTGGGCTATGGGAGGACATAGGCCAAACCCTGAAGGAATTCTCTGCCCCAATAGTTTGGAACTTCCCCCCTGGACAAATTCAGAACCCAGTTGAGGTGGGGAAATATCTGAAAGAGAAGTGCAGCGACAACTCCAATGAGAAGAAAAAGCTCATTGCAGTATGCTGGGCCCTGGCATATGCTTATCACAAGCGGGTAGATACTGTAGGGCGAAAGATACAGCCACAGGGGCAGCAAACACCTCAGTTACTCAGGCTGCAGCTAAACCAGACAGGGACCCTAAGCCAATGTCAATTGCTCCTGTCCAGAGAAGGAAACAAAAAGCCAAATCCATTCACCCAGTGGGTGATGATGGGGAGCCAGGATCCTCACAGCCAGCAGAGGATTCAGAACCAGAAATCATTATTGAGTCTCTGTCCATAGAAAACCTTTGTGGCCTAAGAAAGGATTACACCCGATGGTCTAATGAATCTATATTGAGTTGGTTGGGATGCCACAGGAGATAATACAATTCTGGACAGTACTAAAGTGAGGTGTTTGGGATCCCTGTCATGTGATGTGGGTATCAACCAAGGGATGGCAAGGAGGCCCGAAGCTCTTAGTCTCTGGACACGGCTCTTAAGAAGTATGAAGGAAAGATACCTGTCCCCAGAAGATCTCTGGGTGCAGCAAACCCTGTGGAAGACCATAGAACAGAGGACTCAATGCTTGAGAGAACTGGAGGTGGTAGAGATCGTTTTCTCAGGTGACCAATTAAGAGTCCAGACGTGGTAAAATGTACACCAGTGATGTGGCTAAAACTCGTATGACTTGGGTCACAAAAATATGCCTCTGCTTTAGCAATGATGAAGTGGAATGAGAGGGATGAGACCGTGATTGCTATGGTGAAAAAGCTACGGGTATATGCAGATACTGTGCATGGCCCAACACATGCAAGAATCTCAGCAGTAGTATCAAGTCTGTCAGAGTGCATACAGAAAATGGAAGATAAGATTGAGGACACTCACCAGAAACTCAAGGAGAAGCTTAAAGAGGACCTTCTCCAAATCTCCTCGGTGCAGACCAGAGGCCCTGTTACCAGAAACAGATGTCCCCCAGCTAGGGAGAGAGGGTACACCCCATGAGCTGAGCTGTGGTTCTTCCTGTGTGACTGTGGGGAAAACATGAGGAGGTGGCATGGAAAACCCAGTGCTGCTCTGGGATAGCGGCTGTGGAGACAGAGGGCATTAAGCAATTGAACACCTTGCCTCGACTATCAGAGAACCCACCTGCAGTAGGACTTCTGAAGGGGGGAAGAGCAATAAGTGCCAATTGCCACTTTGACAGTGCACCACTGGCAGTACCGAACAAATCAAGATGCTGTGATTCCCATCCAGAAGATGATCCGTGAGCTGGAGAGCCAAAGGGTGGCCAGCAAGTCCCACTCACCCTTCAACAGCTCCATCTGGCTTGTGCCCAAATCTGAAGGGAAATGGAGATTGACTGTGGACTATTGTGCCTTGAATTAAGTGACTCCAAAGTTGAGTACTGCTATGGTGGACATGCTGGAGATCCAGTTCGACCTGGAGTCCAAGGCAGTGAAGTGGTATGCCACTATTGATATCACAAAGGCATTTTTCTTCATTCCTCTGGCCGCAGAATGCAGGCCTCAGTTTGCTTTCACCTGGAGGGGCATGCAGCATATCTGGAACTGACTGCCCCAGGGGTGGAAGCACAGTCCCACCATCTGCCATGGACTGATACAGACTGCACTGGAAAAGGGTGAGGCTCCAGAACATCTGCAGTTCATCGATGACATCATTGTGTGGGGGAACATGGCAACAGAAGTATTTGAGAAAGGAGAGAAAATCATCCAGATATTCCTGCAAGCAGGTTTTGACATCAAAAACAGCAAAGTCAAGGGACCTGCTGGAGAGATCCAGTTCCTGGGAGTGAAGTGGCAAGACGGACGGCATCAGATTCCCACTGAGGTCATCAATAGGATCACAGCAATGTCTCCACCAACCAACAAGAAGGAAACTCGAGCTTTCCTAGGCGCCATAGGCTTTTGGAGAATGCATATTCCTGAGTACAGCCAGATTGTGACCCCTCTCTACCTGGTTACCCTCAAAAAGAATGATTTCCACTGGGGTCCTGAACAGCAGCAGGCCTTTGTCCAGATCAAGCAGGAAATCACTTATGCAGTAGCCCTTGGCCCAGTCAGGACAGGACCAGAAGTGAAGAACGTGCTCTACTCTGCAGCTGGGAGCCATGGCCTGTCCTGGAGCCTTTGGGAGAATGTGCCTGGTGAGACTCAAGGTGGACCACTGGGAAGGACACGAGGGTGTTGTTATTATTTCAAACTCCTCCTTAGGGAAGGAAGTTGCAAACTGAAATCCCTGCAGGGAAAGCTGTCTGAGCCCTGTGATATGTTTACATGATGGGGTGATGGCTATGGGAAAGTGGGAAAGTAGCCGGACTGCATGGGATGCTGAAGATGGTAATTAGCTTTTACCTTGAAAAAATGTCAGGATAAAAAACAACCCTTTGCAGTTTGTCTTCTTGGCTGATTTAGGCAATGAGTTTAATACAAAAAAAATTCTGTGGAAGTTGCCATCGAGTTCATAAGAGGTACTTACAGGAAGTACAGGCAGCTTTTGAGAACTGTGAATTTTTTTGTCCAGCTTAAACTTTCCTAATTTCAAGGCATTCAGGTAGCCTCTGGTTCCCTGTTTGATGTGTTTGGTTGATTAGCTTTTATCTCTGAGATGGTCCCCTGTGGCAGATAAATAATTGCCTGGCTTAAAGGTTTGTTAGGAATTCCTTTGGCTGTGGTAGGTTGAAATGCAGGGATGCTGCTGTGCTTGGCTCCTTGGTTGCTTTCTGTGGAGAACTTAAAAAGCATCATGTAATATTGGGGTACACAGGACAGAGAGCACTACAGATTTAATTAGCATGGCCAGTTTGATAACCAAGATGCCTTGGCAAGAACAAACAGAGCTTTGAAGATTACATGAAGATTGGATTAAGTCTGGTTACGGGAAAAGAAGATTGAATCAAGTTCTGCAAGCAAGATATGTTGTAAAATGTATGAGTTTTGTCTGTGTGATGTTTAACCTAATCATTGTAGTAAAAAAAATGCTAGCCTTCCTAGAATAGTATATAAGCATTTGGAAATCTCAGTAAAAATGAATTCTGATCACCGAATCAGTCTTCCCGTCTCTCTCTCAATCGTCCATAATGTAACTTCCAGTGTTTTTTGGAGAAAGCAGGGCAAGAGAGTTGATTACATAATGGGCTTTGTCTGCCAGGAGCTCTTAGCCTTGTGAGCACCCATGAGATGCAGCTATGTGTGAGGGCCAGGAGAGGGTTGAAAGCAGCAGTGGGAAATGTCCTTTGGAGGTGTCTGCTGCTTGAGCTGCTGAGCCCTGGGCCAGGCTGTGGGGCCATGCTGCTGCCCAGGGAAGATGTCAGGAGCGTGACCCGAGCTCAGCCCAGCCTGGCCTGGCTCCACTGGTGGTGGGTGATGGGGGCAGGGCCCGGGGGACGCTGTCCCAGCCGAGGGGAGGGAGTGTGAGGGGTGTCTGTGGGGGCTGATCCCGACCTGGGCCTGCCGTGATCCCTTGATGCCGGCTCCTCTCTGCCTCCAGCAGGAGGTAAAGCTGCCCAGCCCCGGGCATAGCAATGGTGCCTGAGGGGGAGGGAACTCACAGGGACAGAGGGATTGGAAGGGGCGTGTGAGACCTCCCTTAGACATCCCCTGTCCAGGAAGCTCCTGAACTCAGAACAACGTTGGGTTTGTTTGGTTTTGGTTTGGTGGTATGTTTTGGGGTTTTTTTTCCACTGGGACAAAGGCTAGTTAATTTTTCTTGCCAGGAGGAGCTTCTTTCCTTGTCTCAGCTCTGTCCTGAGATGTGATGGTTTTGCAGCCAAAATTTTGTGTGCTGGGTCCAGTATTTGGTGCTTTTGTTGGCCTGGTGACTATTTCCTATTGTAAGTAGCTTTTTGAATTCTCTGTAACTGTGTTCAAAGGCACACAGGTATTTCCTACTCTGTGGAATTTTCTTATGATTTTTCTTTCTGTTTGGTTTTATGGAGCAAGATTGGCTTTTGTTTCCATGCTCTGTAGTTCAGCATACACAGAAGGTGTATTAAACCTTGCACACCAAGCGGTGCGAGTGCACAGTGGTTGACTGGAATTAGTTGTTTTCTGAAGAACAGAGTATTAAATCTGTTCCAGCTTCTCTTGGTACACTTTGAGAATGTGCTGTTCTTGTGTACGTGGGACTTGGGCCACACTTGTGGAGATGTAAAATAAGTACTTGGATCGCTCTGGGCACATCATGGCAAGTGTGTGTCAGGAGAAGCCTCCTGTGGATAAACTGCTGTTCTCTTGCAGCTCTGCAGCAGTGCTGAGTTTGGCAGAGTGGTTGAAGGGTTTGTGAGAGCAGAGCAGGGAAGGGACAAATTAGCTCCAGTAGGGTGAGGAGTGTCTGCTTCTATTTCTGGGAGGCTGAACCCACCAGCGAAGCCAAAGCCTGTGGCCATAATGAAGGGTAACAACTGTACCTTTTTTCCTCTCAAAGTCTCTGGCAAGTGTGGGACAAGAAGTGAAACAAAACTTCTTGGGGCCCTGACAGAGAGAGAAGCAGCTAATGGTGTTGGGAGAGTTTCTGAGAGTGCCTGTTGGTGAGTCTTGTTTGATACTGTCCCTTTGTTCCCTCTGGAGGCACTCCTGGGGGGTGTTCAGGCTGTGCCACGTCTGTGCCCAGCTGGGAGCAGGCGTTTGCCCCTTGCCAGCCCTGGTAATTGAGAGCTGCAGCTGCCCTGCTGGTGGCAGAGGAGGCATCAGCCCTGACATGGTCTGAGACTCCTGGTCTGGGAAAAGAGAAGAGAAGGAAGGACAAGAACCTTATGAACATGGAAGGCAAAGGAGTCGATAACCAATAGGAAACCAAACAGTAAGAACTGTGTAACTTGCAAGAGAGGAGCATTGAACTAATGAATTTCTCTGGGTTTTGACTGCATAAGTGTCCTGGGGTGACATGATGTTTGTATCCCCAATCGTCTGTTGGGTCTGGGAGCTGGGGGAGGGGAGAGGCGGGCAGTTTGTTTTTAGAAACTGTCCTCCGCCGGCTGGCCTTGAGAGTCGAATTCAGCAACACACAGAGAGTTTTTTTTCAGTAGTTAGTTAGTGTGTAACTAGCAGGGGGGGAGGAGCTTAGCTTTTTTTTTTTCCTTCTCCTCCTGTTTTTTTTTTTCCTTTTTTTCTTTCCTGTTTTTTTCTTTTCTCGCCTTCCCTTGGAACTGTTAAAATCTCTCTGGACTGAGGTCTCGGGGGGAGCGCCGTGGGGGCTTGCATCTGGAACCCACCAAGATCTGTGCAGCAATGTTTCCCAGCACCAGAGGAACTGAGACAGAGCAACCACCTACAGGACGGACTTCTTTCCTAAATCTGTCATCTCTCCAGAGCGGCACAAAGTTCTTATCATCGGGTATTGTTCAATTTATTGTGCCAGGGAGTGCTTTGCCTGTTTAATAAACAGGGTTCTTTCCACTTCTCTCTGAGGAGGTTTTTTTTTCCGAACCGGTTGGGGGGAGGGGAGGGAGTGCCCCTTAGGAGGTTTCCTCCCAGATTTGCCCTAAACCCCTACAATAAGTCTGTGAAAAAAAACAGTAAAAATCATGATGGAATGGTTTTCTTGGCACAAGCTGGGCAATGTGTAGATGAAATGATTCCTGTTGCACATCCTGGCCAGAAGAAAGTCATGCCTTGATTCTCTAATGCTAAAAAAATGTTGTTGCAGAGTTTTTGTTTCTCCCCCAGTTTCGGTGACACAAGCTGCCTTGTATCTTGGATTCTGCTTGTTTTTGTACGCTTTACTGTTCAAAAGATCAAATCCAGATTTCCAGGGGTATAAATGAGCCCAACTTCCCAGTAGCCAGTGGTGACATAAAGCAGGTAGCAGAGAGGAGAGGTGGGAGAAATGTTCCCTGAGAGTTTTGAAGTTTAAACAGGCAGCAGAGTTCTGTAATAGGGATGTGCTCATGTTCTTTTAAAAAGTAAATACTCAGTGTTTATCGAATAAATGCTGCTCAATCCCTCTCCCTGTTCTCTGCCCTACTTTTTGTCTCTCTGTCTCCCTCCCTGCTCGCATCTTTCTTTATTCCTCTCCTTTTTCCTTTGTCCTACACCGTGACTGTATTTCTTTGCCCCTCTCACTGTCCTTTTGCCTGTACCTGTCTGCACCTGCTGCCCAGTCCTTCTCCCTCATTGTACCCTTGCCTTGATAAGCCTCTGTCCTGCTGGCCATGCCTCTCTTTCTCCATTCCTCTGCTGCACCTTCCCCGCCTTCTCCCCACCGGCACGTGCTGTGGTCATTTCCTCTCTCAGTCCTTGTTTCTCTCTTTGTCTCTGTAACCCTCTGTCCTTGCCGTGTGTTTAGCACTCTGTCTTTTTCTCTGTCCTCCATCCCTCACTCATGTTCCTTTTTATCCTCTGTGGCTCTGTGGTGCTCCCGGTGCCATTGTTTCTCACTGGATCCTTGTGTCCTGTTCCCTGTTCCTGTTCTTTTTTAATCCCTCTCTGTCATGCTGCCCATCCCAGTTTTTGGTTTGGTTTTGTTTTTTTTCCCACAATTCGTATTAGCTGCGCCTTCCACCTAGTGTTTGCATTCCCTCACTGAAAAGCAAACTATTTTAGCTATCTGAGTCAAGAGGTAATACAGAAAAAGACATCCTTATGATCAAGCACCATGAACCATTTGTATTCCCTTTCCTGTGCTGTCAAGTGTGTACAGATTAGCTACTACTAGATGAATATCAGGTTCTTTCTATTAATGGCCCTTAAATCTTGTACTAATCTATAACTGGTAATATCAGTGTGCTGTATTCTGGTTCACACTTTTTCAATAACCCATATTCTAAAAATTTTTCTATAAGTTTCTCCAACATTCTCCTTGCCTCCCACTTAATAGGATATTGTTTTTGCTTTACTGGTGTGTTGATTTGACATGGCCTGGGTTTTTGGCAGCGGGGCAGGGCCACCAAAGTGGCTTCTGTGAGAAGCTGCTACAAGCTTTCACCATGTCAGACAGAGCCAACCTCTGATGACTCTGAAGATGGACATGCTGCTGACTCAATTAGAGAGGCTGGCAACGCCTCTGTGATGACATATTTAAGAAGAAAATCAAAACAGTGCGTGCTCAGCTTTTTCCAGGGGTGGTGAGGCACTGCCACTGGGGCCATCCCAGCACAGCTGGCGGCGATGCACTGCCACAGCCGTCACCATCTCAGTGCAGCCTGTGGTGAGCCTTGCCTGCCTGGCCACTCCTAGCCAGCCGTGCTGCGGGCAGAAGAGCAGAGCAGTGGCAGTGGCTTCTCCCTCCCAGCGCCCTGCATGAAGAGAGGCATTAAATAACGCCAGCACCATGGCAGTGGCCACTGCCCGTGCAGTGGTGGTGGGGCAACCTGGCCGGTGACAGAAACATGGCGAACGACTCCCCAGTGTGCAACCTAGACGAGATTAACCTCTCAGCACTGCAGAGTTCTGCAAGAATTTTGAATTGGTGGAACTTGTTGGCAATGGTACCTATGGGCAGCAGTTTTTCTTCTAGTCAGAGAAGAGGAGGAAGTGAGGACATGTGAGGGAAAACAACATGGCAGCATCAAGGTCAGTGGGAAAAGGGGGAGGAAGTGCTCCAAAGTGCCAGAGCCAAGATTCCTCTGCAGGCCATGGTGAGGACTATGGTGAAGCAGGCTGTCTCCCTTGCAGCCCATGAGGTCCACGGGGGATGAAGAAATCCACTCGCAGCCTGTGAGAGAAGTGTTCACACCGGAGCGGGTGGATGCCGGAGAAAGCTGTGATCCAGTGGGAGACACAAATGGAGAGAGAAGGCCCCTGCTTCCAGAGATAGAGAGAGAGCAAGCCCTTGCTTCCAAACTAAAATGTTCAGTTTTGGCAGGACTGCTTGCGAGATTGGAGTGACACTGGAGAAGTTCATGGAGAACTGTCTCCCATGGGAGGGACCCCACGGCATAGCAGAGGAAAGACTCCTCACCCTGAGTGAACAGAAGAAGATCTCGAGTGATGAACTGACCAAAACTCCCACGCCCTGTCTCCCTGCACTGTCGGTGGGAAGGAGGGAGAGGCTGAGGGGGGGAAAAGGTGTTTTAAAGGCTAATTTTACTTCTCAGTATCCTCCTCTGACTCTGTTAACAATAAATTTTCTTTATACCTTTAAATTTGAACCTGTTTTGCCCTTAGAGTGTTTCCTCCCAGTCCTTATCTCACTCACGAGCCCCTCGTAAATTTTTCCCTCCCCTCCTCTACTCTGCTCAGTTGTAGCAGGAGAGGGTGAGTGAACGGCTTTCATGGATGCCTGGCATTTGGCCAGTGTCAAACCATGACAACTGGTCTGGCTTCAGGTTTGAGAGCAATCCTCACTGGTCTGGCCACCTTTGATCACTCAGGCATCTCAGTTGCCCATACCAACAGGGTTACAGGCATTCTCTGCCTCGTCTGGGATTTCTCCCAACTCTTCTGATTCCTGTAACATAAAGTCTTTGCCTCGATGGCTTTTGATTCTGGTGTTTGAATTTGTATTTCCCCATCCAAGTAAGTTATTTGAATGTAGCAATGTACAGCTGGTCTACAGCTGAACATAATGAGTCTGATCATAACAGACCTGATTCGGCTTACCTGGTGTGGCGGTTACAGGTCAAAACCGTGTGGAAAACACCAATTTTACAATTTCCCGACCAATGCACCAATTACTGTAGTGGGTTGCGTGCCCACTAGAAATACTTACTCTTTTTCTGCTGTGAGATAAGAATTAATAGGAGAGAGCAAGGCAGGCTTAAACTTTAAAGGGTATAAAGAAACTTTATTTAAACAAAACTGAAAGGAAAGGAAAAAAATTAATAAGAATCAGAATAAAACTTTCAGAACACCTTTTCCCCCCCACACACAAATCATCTTTTCCTTCCCACTGACAGAGACAAAACTTGGAACTTAGGTCAGATTATCACTTCTACAAGAAAAACAGTTCTCTCGTGGCTTTAATGACACAGTGAACCAGCTGCCCGGGAAAGGAAAAAAAAATCTGTTTGCGGTGTGAAAAGTCCCTCCCATGCTCTGCAGCTTTCCCAACACTGCTTTGCATGGGCTATGTTAACTTATTGGGGTGCTATTTTAAGGATGAGCTGCCCTAGCATAAAAACAAAAGTTCTTTTCATTCATATCTGGGAACAGAGGTCCTCCCCTTTCACTCCTGAAGCAAGGTTTCTCATTTCTCACGTCTCCCTCTTTTTCTGTTTAAGCTTCTCATTGAATTACACCTACTTTAACATTTGTTTTCTGCAACACTGGTGTAAGAAATGGGAGACAGGGTTCCTGAGATTCAGTTGAGTGTTGTTATTGTACAGTGCCTTCTCTGTTGGATACTGTTTACCTTGCCTGTGGTAAGGCTTTTCTCTGTTAAATACCATTTAGCTCAGACCTATTGTTATTGTAATTGCAAATGCCTTTCCTAAATGTGTAGCAGAATTTCTCAGAGAGCGAAGCCATGATTATTTTTGGATTGAGGTTTGAGCTACCCCAGCCTGGGCCTCAGATCCAGGCTTGTGAAGCCTGTGGCGCAGTAAGAAATAGTATGTGGCGTAGTTAAAAATTCCATTAAGGCATTATCTTAGGATAGGGGTTTTTATAGGCGTTAATAGGCATAGCTGTTGGGTGAACACTTTAGCCACCTTAAGAATAAGATAAACAATGTCTGTTTGCATTTTTCTTTATGCTGCATACCAATGGAAAAACATTTGTAATTGTAAACTATATTGATGTGTATATAATCTGCCATTTTAGACAGAATAAAGTAGTGAACGTATGTTGACCATATTGGTTGTATCTGCGTTTGCTCTTTCCAGCTTCCCATACGTTAAGGGGTCCCTGGCCTCGTAAATGTTTTCTCTGTTAAATGTTACTTACCTGGGACCCCTTTCTTTATAACTGTATCCTTTCATCGAATTGCCCCTGCCCCTGCCCCTCACTGCATCTCCCTGCCGCTTCCCTCATGGCAACGGCATGGCAACCGATGACAACACCCAGCATGTAAATAAAGAAAACTCCCACAGGCGTTAGCACCCAGAGGAAGTGGAATAGATATAAAACGCCTAAAAACAACGAGCCAACACAAAATCAAGGACTACGGATAACCATTCTGGGTCGGCAGAACCATAGAGAACCTCACACCAATCAGAGCTGGGTTCCACCTCGTCACCATAACTTAAACAGCACTCGACCAGACAGACACCCCTAGACCACGAGCACAATGTGGTCTTCCCAAGGACTCCCATGAGAAGGAAGCCCCAGCTCTGCCATGCGGCAGAGCTGAACACTTCCTCCCCTGCGTCGTCCATCGGGAGCAGCGGCGGTGTGTGCAACCCCTCGAGCCCCCACCTAGAGCTGATCTTAATAAAGGCATTAAAAAGGAGCTGGCCTCCTTGCCCATTCATTTCAATTGGGAGCTCATCCGGGATAGCCATGCCCAAGAGGCGGTCCTGAGACTGGATGACCGCCCATCCTCGGACCTCTAGGGACAGCTGGCTACACTGGACCCCAGGTCAGCCTAGGACCAGCGACGCAGCGGAGCACCGGGATCGGTAAGAGACTGGTGGTGGGAGTAGGAGGTGGGTGAGTGAGGTGTGAGTGACGCGGGGGCCAGCAGCTCGGACCCCCGACGTGAGTGGGACCCCCTCAAGTACCGTGGTTTCAGACTCCCACGAGGGGGCCAACTGGGAACGGGGGGAAGTGAAAGGGGCAAAGCATGAATGAGGCACCTCGTGGGGGCATAAAAAGGTTCCCCTCCCTCCGGGCGTGCGGAGGGTTCCTTAGTGTGTGAGTGGCACGCATAAGGGGTAGGCCTCCCTATAGAAAGGGCTAGATGGCCTAGGCTGCTCCGGGCCCGTGGAGGGCCCAGGTGAGTAAGAGTCACGCGCAGGCAACCTAGGTAACTCCCGGGGTGGTGTGTGGGGGTGCCTAGGTTAGGTGTGAGTGAACACACCCCCCCTGCTTGGGTACCCGAGAGGACCTGACCGGGGAATTGGAATTGGGGGTCCTCAGGCCCTACCAGCACCAGGCGGTCAGCGAAGGACCCTCACTTCCCAGGGTCTGTGACACAGGATGTGCTGAAAGGCCCCAGCTGTAGCGGCTCACTCCCTGCCCAGGGAGTTCCTGGGAAGGGAGGTCGTCAATCTGCTGCCGAAGAGCACAGGGGCAGGTAGTCTGCGCGGGTGGGCAAGGCAGCTAGGGTAACACACGCATGCATCCCTTCGCCGAAGCCATCCCCTGGTGGGCAGGGTGGCTAGGAGGCAAGGGGGAATTCTCCCACCACTTACTTACATTCAGCCCTCACGCAGAAGCCATCCTCACTGGGGAAGGGGGATAGTCAGGGAGCAGAGGGGCAGGGGGTTCCGGGGTGAACCCTGCTGACCAAAACTTTGTGGACGGCTTTGAGACAGGGACGGGGGAAGGTCCCAGGGCATCTAGTGCTAGGGTCTCCTTGACGTCGACTCAGGAGTGCTCATAGTCTCTACTGGCAGGAGGGTCAGGGAGGCGAGGCGCGGGGGGAACGGAGATTGGACTGTGTCCGATTGTGGCGAAGCGAGTAGGAGGCCAGCCTAGTGTAGGAGAGAGTGCGAATCCCTGTGTGAGAGAGTTGTGTGTATCCCCTGGTGTGAGAGAAAGTGCAAGTGAGAAAGAGTGCAAGTCCCTTGAAGTGAAAGGGTTTTTTGTTTGTGTTGAAGTTCAAAAGTTTAGTTGCCTGTCATTAAAATTTCCGTTTGAGTAGGAGCACCTTAGAGTTTTAGTTAAGGTCCAATCAAAGGAAGTAAGAAATGGGGAAGTGTGTAAGTAAGGAAACAAGCTCAAATGGAAGGAGTAAGAGGAAATTAAAGAATATTCCCCCTAGTAGCCCTTTGGGGGAAATGTTAGATCAATGGGACACACAAGAGGCCACAAAGGGCCTAGACAAAATTAGAATGACATAGTATTGCATGGAAATCTGGCCCAAATTAAAACTACAGGGGCAGTGGCCTTGGTATGAAACCAGGGACCCATGGATGTGCGCCCAACTAAATCAGCATTTGAAGGCTCAGGGAAATCTTGATTTAGAACAGCTAGCCTATGCAGCTTGTTGGCGAAAAGACACCACAGAGGATGAGACTGTAAAAATGTGTAAATTACAAGAACGGAAAGAGGGTGGTAAAAGGGGAAAAGGAACAAGAGAAGGAAGTTAATAGCAAATGGGACCCCCTTGATTA
>JANPWX010018531.1:108977-125557 GCA_024734555.1 Trochalopteron elliotii | reverse complement strand
CCTGAGACTTAAGGCTTAGCTAAGAACAAACAGGTAGAAACTGTTAGCTGTTTCCATGAGATTAAGTTAAAGTATAACGTAGCCATGGATATCTGGTGGGGGGAGTTTGACCACAGGAGCTAAACTATAGTCCTGGAGCAGACAACCATGTGAAATTTATGACTTCAAGGAGTGTAATTTGATTTTGATATATGTATCTATTGTAACTTGGGATGTGGGGTTTTGCACGTATGTTGATGAAGTAATCAGTTGTAAAAAGTTATAAAAGCTGATTGTAAAATGAGGGTCTCCGGGATTCTGACTTGGGACGCTAGTCCTCAGGTCCCCGGGCCCTAAATAAAGCACCGGCATAAATCAACTTTGTTGATTTGTGTTTCACTTTGGATATCGGGCAACAGGTGGACCCTGAATTTGACGACATCATCATCCCAAAAGAAGATTCCCGGAAAATCCTTTCAGACATGGCCCAGCACCGGGAAATCTGTTCAGGGTTCATCATCAAGTGAAAGACTGGGCTTGAATTTGAAAAACACAATACCTCTGCTGCCGGGAGGCACAAAATACAGTATAAGAACCCGGACTCAACTACCAGCAAATGGTGGAACAGTGCGAGATAGCAACCCTGCTGTCAGTCGGCTGTTTCACCCAACATTCGAATGTTGTTCCCTGTGGCTGTCCCAGATAGATTTAAAACGGAAAAATAAAATTTATTCTTTATATCTGATTGGCTAGATGATCATTTATAACAAATTGGTGCCTTGACTCGGATACAATCGAAGTGCTGTGGGAACCCCTTTGTGCGGGAGGCGCCCCACTGATTTTTCAGTGGCCCGACAGAGTGGGAAACCCGGTAGTACCGATTGTATCCCGACCAAATTTAGGGAAGCCACATAATAAAAGGAAAGGCCTTAGGATCCAGGAAAGCAGAACTCAGGGAAGGCCCGGAGAGGTCTTCGGAACCGCGGAAATTTTCCACTCATAAAACTCTACGTGCAAGAAGAACTCACGCAAGAAAAGGAGCTGTAAGTATTGCTGGTTGAGTGGGGGTGATTGGGCAAGTGAGTGAGACGTGATTTTATCACGAAACAAGTGTGGACCTGAAGGCCGCAGTTCCAAACTCCCGCGAGGGACTTGGCCGGACGACGGGGAAGCGCATCGGGATAAAACTCATTTTTCTCGTCAAGCCAAAACCTGGGGAGGTTTTGGGGACCGATCACAGGAAGCTAAAAAGGGAAGGTAACGTTCCTTGGGAGTTCGGGAAATTGGTAAACCTTTTTAGCTAGGGCTCTGTATAAGCCCACGGAAAATCCAAGAGAGGAAGTCTATAACCGGACGAAAAGGCCCCCGGCTCAGCTTGCTGGACGGGTAAGTAGCACGGTGGAAAAGAACACTAACTCACTTGGGGGAAGGGGTTAGGGAAAACCCCTAGGTTTCAGTAACAGGAACCATTCACAGGAAGCTTAAGAGGTAAGGATGGGGCAGAGAAAGAGCAGACCCTGCAAAGAAAAACAGGAGAAGCACACTTTAGGGGAAGGGAGTAAGGCACTTGAGATTCCCCTGGAAAGCCCATTGGGGTGGATGCTGGAAAACTGGGAAGAATGCCCAAAAAGAAAGGGAAAATCTAAGGAAAAATGATATACTATTGCATGGAGGTGTGGGGAGGAAAAGAGATAAGGAACCATGTGATTTGGCCTGTGTTCGACACTTTAAAAAAAAAAAAAAAAAAGAAAAAAAAAAAAAAAAAGGACCTGCAGAGCCTTAAGTGAATATGTGAGTAGTAAGAAACCGCAGGACCATGAGGAGAACGAGTATGCAAGATTCTGGGAAAAACCTAGGACTGGGTTGTTCACAATAAAAACTAAAAAGGGAACGGAGGCTCGGCGGGAGGAGTGGGACCCACTTAATAATCTCCCTCCCCCATACCTAGTACCTGTGCCACCGCGCATGCAGGCTCAGGCTTCCCCATCCACACTCCTAGGACACAACGAAACAACGCAGAGGAGGTAGTCCGTCCCTCCCAATAGAAGCTCAAAACCCCAGAGGGAGCTACTATTACAAAAGGGGGCACTTCAAAGGGGACTGCAGTGAACGGATGGAAAGTCAAAGGGGGTTTCAGGAGGACTGAGGGTGTCAGGGGCCTTTTTGGTAGGAAAGTCTATAACATCTAAAAAGCCCTTGATAAAATTTATAACCTCAAAAGAAGTACTAAAGAATATGTTATCTTGTTAAAACAAAGGAGTGTTAATCTGTTTCTGTTATCTTTGTGTGAGCAAAATGTGTGTGTTTGTTGTGGACCTTACTTGTATTTTTAGAAAAAGAGGGGTTTTTTTGTGCAACTAGTGCTATAAAAAGAGTAGCAAGTAAAAAAAAGAAATTTTAGAAAAAAACGAGTTAAAAAGAGAGGAGAAAGAAGCTAGGCACAGCCACCCCCATGGCTACTGTCAGCGGCCTCACCGGTGCCTGTCCTAGCGTCTGTCGTGCCCACCTCCCCTCTTTTTCCTGCTTTAGTGCGGACTCCCAAGGCTCCCACCTGTATCTTGCTGCAGCAACCCTTTTCTCTCTCGGCTCGGTCCCTGTTCCAAACCTAGCTCAGCTGGGGGTCCTATCTCACCTAATCTTGGTTGCTCTGCCTGCGGCATCAGTGCAAGGTTTTCCCCTCGAGGTTTTTTTTTCTTTTCTCCTCTTTCTCGGCGCAGTTTCCCCCTCTTCTCTCTCTCTCTCCCCCCTCTTCCCTTGTGCTCCCGTTCGGCCCCCCCCGCCCCAGCCCCAGCGCGGGCGGGGCTCTGTCTCGCCTGGTCCCAGCTGCTCTACCAGCGGCGTTCGTGCTGGGTTCGCTCACCCAGCCTTGCTAATTTCTGTCGTGAGGCACGCCGCGGCTGCCTTGCAAACCTAGGAATTCTATCTGTCTCAAAATGCAGGGTCCGTGGCAGAGCTACCAGATGCCCCACAAGTCACGTAGCTCTCGCCAGGAGACCCCTGTCCACACCCTAGAGGCAGTCCCAAGCCCCTTTTTGCATCTCATGTTTCTAAAAGACTTAGCTTAGGGGTCCCGATTTTCCCCTCCCTGCCTTTGAAAAATTAATCCATAAAACAAAGTCTGCTCTTATACCTGTAATAAATAATCCTTTTTGATACAAGAAGGCTAGCTAAGACCCAAAAAATGTCTCAATTTACAATCATATCCCAGAAAGAACAAAGATTTGATTTTCTTAAAAATATTCTAATATTTGGAAAGCATGCATCAAACCCAATAGGATGTAAATGTAAGTAAAAAGTCTCAAGATTAAAAATGTCTTGCAAGGAGAAAATGTTAGAATGTTCCTCTAGGTAGTTTAAAGTACTTGTTTATTAAAAATAGTACATGTTTTAAAGAAAGTTCTGGAGGAGATGGAGAAAAATGGTTTGTAGATGGATCATCAAGGGTGGTGAAAAGGAAGAGAAAATCAGGGTATGCTATCATAAATGGAAACTCAAGCAAATTTTAGAGGCTGTCAGGGAGCCAGTGGAAATCTCAATTGTTCAAATAAAAGAACAGCAAGTAAGTATGCAGTTTCAGACCAGAAGTAACAACCTAGCAAATAGGGAGGCCAAAGTACCCTTGAAGTGAGGGAGGGAGAAGTCCAGGAATTTCCCCCAAAATCCTTCCAGAAGGGAAATAGAAGGTTTTGGGAAAATAGGCAGGAGATTAGAGGAGAGAGGGTGGAAATTACCTGATGAGAGAGAATTATTGCAAAAGAATAATGCCTGAGAAGTGTTAAAAAGACTGTATCAGCAAACTCATTGGCCCTAGCTAAACAACTTCAAAAGAAATGCTTTGGAGGAATATATGAATTGGTAAACCAAGAAGTGCGGGGGTGTATGATATGCCAACGAGTGAATCAGGCCAGATCAAAAAACAAATGGCTTTAACAGGATGCCCTGTCGCCTACCAGCCCTTTGAGAGAATCCAGGTGGACTTTTGCTGATCTACCAAAGGTAGGAAGATAGAAATTTTAACTAGTAATAGTTGATAAATTAACACACTAGGTTGAAGCCTTCCCTCAAGCCAGGGCTGTGGTTCAAACAGTGTCAAAGGTATTACTAGAAGAAATTATTCCACGATATGGAATAGTGAATCACATAGATTCAGATCAAGGTACACATTTTTACCTCCAAAATTATTAAACAAATATCAGAGGCCTTAGGAATCCAATGGCAATATCACACCCCATGGCACCCCCAGAGCTCAGGACAGGTAGAAAGAATGAACCAAGCTCTGAAGGCACAGCTAGCAAAATTAATGTTAGAAACAAAGATGTCTTGGGTGCAGTGTCTGAACATTAGAACCATGCCTCACTCAGAAACCAGACTGACACCATTCGAAATGTTGTACGGAATGCCTTGCCAGCATAGAATGCCCGTCGGACACCCACAAATAAAGGATAATCAAATTCAACTGTATCTAAAAACTATTAGCAAAAATTTACCGGAACTACGGAAAAGAGGACTGACTCCTTAGAGCGCCCCCTTGAGATTCGCCATCCACAAGCCACAACCTGGGCATAAGGTGTTAATCAAAACCTGAAGGGAGGTCCCTCTTGGGAAGGTCCCTTTGTCATCCTTCTCAGCACAGATACAGCCATCAGAACTGCAGAAAAAGGCTAGACCCACGCGTCACGAGTAAAGAAAGTCAAGCCTCCAGACACTGCTTTGGAGTGGAAGGTGTCTTCATCTCCCAAAAACTTGAAGAGCAGGTGGCAGCAGCACCATAAATGACTGAAGGGAATCAGATAAGTTGTCCTAAACCAAAATGTGAATGCTTTCCCTTTGTACATTTCAAGTGTGTTTTACTGTAAACATATTTGGGTGACTCACTGTTGGGGAGGAAATTGACCAAAGGGTCTGTGCACTAAGTGTTTGGAGGAGGAACAAAGAGAGACAATTAGCCTGCTAGCATTTGCAACCGGCACCAAAATTCTAGAATTTGGTTCCCCAAACTAGTATTTAATACTCAAAAAGAGGACAAAAGAGAAATTGGATGCCAGGGCAGAGGTTATGGAAATTGAGTGCAGAAGGACCACAAAAGTACCTTACCAGTCATATATGGTCAAATTGTCCAGGTGGGGTGTTTACAAACAGAGGTTTGCAGCTCAAACTACTAGAGCCCCTGAAGTATACATCTGCTGCCGAGAAGATGGTTTACCCCGCTGTGGGTGGCACCCCCACAGGCGAAGGGCAAGGCAGAAGGGTATTCCTGCAGGGAATCATGATCCTAGTAGTCTTGAGCCAAGCCACATGCCAGGAGGACGGGTTGAACCCCGGGAACCTGCAGAGGCAAAAACCCCTTACTGAATGTAAACAGTGCCTAAAGGTGGCATTTAAAGGACAAGCAACCTTAAAGACCGTAGAATACTGTGCTCAATTCGACTGCCAAGAGGGAAAACCAAAAGAACATTGTTCTTTTAATGGCACTCAATTCAAAGTTTGTGAATTGGAAAGGGGGGTGGTGTGTCACAACCTGACGGTAGACCCTAGAGAAAGCCTGTCCAAAAACACAGATAAAAACTCCTCCAGTCACTTTTTGCACAAACGTGAAATAAGGGAAATACCACCTATCTCGGTGTGTGACCAATACAACTGGACGGTCTAGATAGGAGGGAAAAAGAAATCCACTTTTTTGGCATACTATCAAGTCCATAAGCTGTGTTATGATAAAAGTAAATTGGAAATCTGTACTATGGGAGGAAAAATGTATTGGATGGGAAAGAATCTGAATCATGACGCAAAATCTTTTATAGGCAATGAACCCATAGTACTAGACCTCCTCAGAAATGATGACAAAAGAATCTGTTTGCAGTTTAATGAAACCTTTTGTTTCTCAAAGAATGAGGAAGGGCTTACCCAAAAAGTAAGGTACAAATGCTGACCTAGGAGCTGAAGAGGCAAGAAGCAGAGGCAAGGAAAAGACAAATGGAGCAAGAAAAGTTGAAGACTCTTAGTGAACATTATGAGCAATTAGAAAAACAATATGACTGGGGGCTACCAGCCCCAAACCAAAACCTATTCATAGACTTGTTGCAAGAGATCACCATGGAGCTGGGACTTTCTAATTGCTGGATCTGTGGGGGCTTGAAATCAGCCAAAAGGTGGCCTTGGAAAGGTGAGAGCTTAACCCCAGAACAACTTCTAAAGTGGGATAACACTCAAATCTCAAAGGCTATGCAGAGACCTGAGGGATAGATACTAGATGAGAGAGTCATTGAGACTGTTTGTATCAGCAGGGAAGGAAGGGAATACACGGAGCTGGTGGAATACACCCCCTGTATATCAACCCTGGTGATAAATTCAAATGATAAATCTAAGACTTGGCAGCCTGAACCCCCTGCAGGGTTCTGGAGCCAAGAAAAAAAAAAGGATAGTTGTGAATGGTTTGATTCTGTTGGACTCTGCTAGTATAAAAGTTCCGGGGCTAACCCTTACCAGTCCCTGGAAGGGCTGCGAGAGTACTAGAAAGATCCTGAGAAAGTTTCCCGGTGGAAAGCTCCTGATGGCATCTATTGGATCTGTGGTAAGAAAGCTTATAGAGAATCACCCCGAAAATGGAAAGGCTCATGTACACTGGGGATGATTAGGCCCTCCTTCTTTACACTGCCTCGATCAGAAAGTAATCTGTTAGGAGCCCCTCTGTTCAAAACTCTAGAAAGACACAAGAGGGATTTGAGGAAAGAATTACCTCTAGCTAGCGGTAGCCAGAAATGGGGGGAGGAGGATTGGCCCCCTGAGCGGATCATAGAATACTATGGCCCAGCCACAAGGGCAAATGATGGGAGCTAGGGATACAAGACCCCCATCTACCTCCTAAACAGGTTGATAAGACTGCAGGCAGTGGTAGAAATTGTCTCAAATCATACTTCAGAGGCCCTGGAATTGTTAGCCAAACAGCACTCCCAAATGAGAGTCTTTGTATTTCAAAACAAATTGGCTTTGGACTATTTGCTAGCTGAAGAAGGAGGAGTCTGTGGGAAATTCAATGAATCAGAATGTTGCATAGAAATTGATGACTATGGAAAAACTATCAGAGGATTGGCAGCCGAAATAAAAAAAGTAGCCCACGTACCAGTTCAAAAATGGAACTCAATTCTCCAGGCCTCATGGTGGGATCAGCTGTTTGGACAAAGGGCCTAGTAGAAGAAAGTTGTATTTTTCATTTTATGTTCTGTGGCAGGAATGATGTTCCTACCTTGTTTAATTCCATGTTTAATAAGATTGATTCATTCAGTCGTTCAAGGGATGCAGATAGCAGCTATGCCAAATGACCCGAAACTAGCTGGAGGAAAAGCTAGCCAGGTTTCCAAGATCATGAAATTAGAGGAGAAAAGTCGGGCTGCTGAAGCATTGGAAAAATTTGAAGAAAAATTAAAAGAGAAAAATATCGCATACCAGAAGTATTGTGAAAAAATACAAGAAACTTCTGACGAATTCGATGAGGATTGGTATTAGAATAAAGTTTATTGGTGGTGGAAAAGGGGAAAATAAAATTAAATATAAGCACGAATTAAATAGATTAATAAAAAAAAAAAGGTGGGGGATTGTAATAGATGTGATTATAAATTCGTGCAATTAAAACATAGAAGGAAGTTATAGTAGATGATAGAATGCATATTTTCTATAACCCTGTGAGTATAAAAAGTAACCTTGATTCCCGGACTGGGACGGGCGTTCACCAAATACCGGGACATGCTTTGTATACAATCTAACATCTCGATTTACACCAGAAAAGAGGGTGGCTTGCCAGGATGTAGCTCCTTGAGCTAATCAGATCTTGGGCACCCGGACCATCAACCCACCATCAACCCACCATCAACCCACCATCAACACATCGATACCCATTTCAAGGGTGGACCCTGCATTTGACGACATCATCATCCCAAAAGAAGATTCCCGGAAAATCCTTTCAGACATGGCCCAGCACCGGGAAATCTGTTCAGGGTTCATCATCAAGTGAAAGACTGAGCTTGAATTTGAAAAACACAATACCTCTGCTGCCGGGAGGCACAAAATACAGTATAAGAACTCGGACTCAACTACCAGCAAATGGTGGAACAGTGCGAGATAGCAACCCTGCTGTCAGTCGGCTGTTTCACCCAACATTCGAATGTTGTTCCCTGTGGCTGTCCCAGATAGATTTAAAACGGAAAAATAAAATTTATTCTTTATATCCGATTGGCTAGGTGATAATTTATAACACTGGCTTCAGAGGGTGTGCTGTGTCTGCTGGTGCCCACTCTGGCCAGTCTGTGCTGACCCAGGGCCACTCTGTGCCCACCCAGGGACGCCAGTTCTGGGGTTTTTTGGGTTTTCTTTCATACCCGAGATTTCAGGTTGGTGGTTCGGGTGTTGGTGGTTCGGGCTGGTTCTTTTTCTGCTCTCTGTCCCTCTGAAGCCTTTTAGCTCGGCACGCGAATGAAGAGGAGTCTCAAGGTCTTGTTGTTTCTTGGTTTCTCGCGTGTTTATTATTTCTTATCTTACAAATTTCTCTGTGCCCAGCCGAGATGTTCACAGCAGCTCGGACACAGGGCGACTTCCCCCGTGATGGGAGGTCGCTTACCTTTTTATACAGATAATTACGTGTCTATTATTTACAATTCTGTGCCAGTGCCTATTATCTATACTAAAAAGGTAATTTCTACTTTGACCCAATCTTCTTACACTACTTTGTGCCCATGTCACATCAGAAGATGGAGGATGAGGAAGAAGGAGAAGAACTTAGGGCAACACCCTAAATCCTCCATCTTGTCCCCTATTTACCTCTATGCTAAGAATCCTAAAACTACAAAATTTTTCACCCCGTGCTGTGCTAAGCTACTATTTTCACACCTTTCTGACTTGTAATTCTTCTCTCAATGTTAGAAACTTTTTCCATGGACTAAAATCAAAGCCTGTGTCTTCCTGGGCTCTGTGCCAGGCAACCCCCCTGGACAGACCCCCCTGTCCAGGATTCAAACTCTCTTGGGTCCCAGGCCTCTCTGCTGAGGTCTGTGACCATCCAGGGCAACCAAAGGACTGCCCTGGACTCCGACACTCCTCGTACACATAAAAACTGCCGCATCTCCTATGAGATGTAGGCAGGACCATTATCAGTTTCACAGAAGAAGGTATACCTAAGATTGCAAAAATCATCTCCCAATGGGCAAGAGCATTACAACCCCTTTTCTCCAATATGAGCAGATGCCCACATGGCAGAGGAGAAAATTTCCAATAAAACACATGCACATACATGCAGCCAAATTCAGCAATAGGAGTGACATCCGTTTGCCAAAGCTGCAAGGCTTTCAGGCCTCTGCAGTTTACTCCCTGCTGGTAAAGGTGCAGCAAGGGCATCACAGCACAAGAACTGACAATGTCATGAGCCTCCATTGGCATTAACTGAAGCTGCTTCTGCAGAGTATGTGCACTTTGATGGAGAAAATCATGCAACACTTTGACTTGCACAATTTTGTCAGGCTGAAGTGCTACCCATGTAGGATTAGCTAACTTGTCAGCCCTGGGATTACCTTCCATTATGAAATGTGGTAAATTGGAGTGATTCCAAATGTGCAGGATAGATAAATTTAGACTTGAATTGCATACCACAAAGTTTCAATAATTGAAACAAAGTTACATTATTGACCTTTTTAAGAAATAAACAATCCAAACATTTGGTTATGTCTGCTACATAAGCCAATTCAATTACCAAATTCAGGGGTACTTGAAGAAATTGTCAGAATGCCATGGCAACAGCCCTCAATTCCACCAATTGGGCCGAGCCCGATTCATGACCCTCCAGCATTTGCCAGTCAAATTCATCCTTCCAGGTAACAATGGCTTTTCCTGTTTTTCTGAACCATCAGTAAAAGACGGTGGTCCTTGCACCAGCACCCAGCTATTTTTGGCCCCAATGGCAAATTGGTTGATTTTTATCAATAATTTATGACTGGGAAGGTGATAAGCAATCTGCCCTGAAAATCTGTAGCACATTTTGCAAAGGAGCACTGTTTGCTGTTAACAAAGCTCCATTAAAAGTCTTCCTGCTATATTGGAAGAACAATTTTTGCAGGATCGGCTGGGGGTTTTTTGTTTGGTTGGTTGGTTTGGTTTTTTTGGTTGTTTTTTTTTTGGTTTTTTTTTATGCAAAGGCATGTGAAGATGTGTGTCAGGCTGAAATGACAGCCCATGGCCATGCTATGGATGAGAAGGCCGTTCAGGCAGCAGCTGACGAGATCACTTACTTCCCCAAGGAGCAGAAAGTCTACTCCGATAAAGGCTGTAACACTGTACAGGCCAAATCATGTATTTCTACTTTGAATCTCAAAATCACTTTCAGAGCTTTTGGAAATCTGTGTATTTGCACTTACACTTTTTTACTGTTGTAGGAAGCATGGTGAAAACACCAAAGCGAGCTGCATAATCTTTGTAGCTTGTATATTTTGATGGGGCAGAGAGATGCATTGCAGGATGTGCAGGATCAGATCATTGTTCACTCAATTGGCCAATGATATCTGTAGGATGTAAACCTGAGTTAGTGATGAAAACAGCAGTGTCAATGGGGAGAATTGCTTGATGGACCTAATTCCCAAAGACCTACATGATCCCAATTACCACAAAGTAAAACCACAGCATTTGGTAACTGCAAAGGACACCAAAGGCACGTGAGATATTACATTAGGTACAATTACATCCTTTTAGGAAAGTCAAGATAAATAATTTTGCTTTAAAGTCCAAATAAGTGAAACTCAAGGAAAGGTCCATCAGTGCCAGGATGATGATCTTTGGCATAACTGGATGTCTTCTTCAATCCTGAAACAGGGGATAACTTGAAGAGAGGTAGTGGAAGCACAGTACCATGATGCTAACACAAGACTTTTGTTGTCAAATTGTCTGTATAATTTTCCAGACACATGACTGCCTCTTTTGCAGTCACACTTCTGCTGTTGTTCTGGCCACAAAGGCTATGCAATGTGTCCCTTTTCACTCCTCAAAGGTGATGGGTGTCTGATGTGACTGCCTGAACCTGCTGATGATAAAACACAGGCATATCTTCTCCTTAAGTTAATAAATTGTCAGACTTTACTGTTGTTAAGAAATCAAATTTTCTGATTTGATAATTCATTTCCCAAATTTCTGATATAAGTGTTACAGTATTCAAATTTATGTGTTGTCCATAAATTCGATGAGCCCAGAAACTGCAAACAGCTGAACAGTTTAAATGAATGAGGAATTTGGGAGATCATGTCCGGACCACGACTTCCAAGCCCATTCTAGAAAAACAGATTCAGCTGCCACACTTATAAGTCAAATCATTGAGTCAAATAACTTGTATGTAATTTTGCTGCAGAAACATCTGGGTATCACCAAATTTTCCCATCCAGGAAGAGCTTAAGGCATGGCCAGTGCCTGAGCTCTGCCTGTAAGAGAAAAAGGTTCCTAAGAATCTTGGGGTAGAATTAATCAAACTACCTAATAACTGCTTCCCTCTGAAATTCTGTCAGAATAAGAATGCTTTAGATTCAGCGCAGTATTGAAATGGTTCAGTGACCAGAACTGGAACTGCATCCCAATCCTTCAGAGCAGAAGGAATCTTCAGATTTCAGACAATTCTTAGAAGTCTGAAAAATACGTAAAAATCATGAAACACACTAGATCAAACTGGCAAGTCAGTGCAAAACTAGCATAACCAACTAGAAAACAAGGGAAAGATCCTTAAGTGACACGTGTCTTATAGATGAGTACACATGAGCAACTCAAAACCACAGCTACCTATAACTTATCAACAATACTTATTGTTATCTATAACTTCATATTATGTAATCAATAGATCAGTAGTAAGTATCTCAGAAAGCTAGCACTTTTCTAAACAGACATGCTTGTTACCTTAAAATGAAACTCGGGAAAGCAGTGAAAAAACTTACAACAGTTATAAATGATTATTAGCCAATCGGATAAAAAAGATTTTTATTTTTCCATTTCCAAAAATCTATCTGAGACAGCCACAAATAACATTGATCGAATGCTGGGTGAACAGGTGACCAGCAGCAAGGGTGCTATCCTGCCCTGTCCACACTTGCCAAATTTCAGGTCTGGTTTTTATACAGTTTTTCGTGCCCAGGGGCAAATCCATTGTGTTTCTGTTCAGTCTCCATATTCATGCACCGTCTTTCATTCGCCGATGAATTTTGAACAGATTTCCCGGCACTGGTGTATGTCTTGAAAGGAATTTCCTGGAACACGGCTTTGGGATGGTGATTTTGCTTCATCTTCGGGCCCTCCATCGAGATTGGCATTAGTCACTGATTGTCCAGGTGCACAGAGTTTGTCTTGATAGACGAGCCATATTCTGCTCGGCCAGTCTTTTTGATTGTAAATTTGAGTTTCTCTCTACTGCTTTACAGGTGCAAAATAAGTCTTGATATTTGGAAATGCTTTTCCCTTTACGGGAAACAGGACTTACTTTGCAGTGTTCAAGGTTATAAAGTACAATATATTCAATACATCATTTTAGTTGCTACATCTATTATATTCCCAATATTTTAATACACGAATTTATCTATCACATCTATAACAGTCCCCCACCTTTTTCATTAACACATTAAATTCGTGCCTATCTCACCCTATTTCCTAAAACTACTTTTATTTTCTATACTTTATTAAAGCAATTTCCTTGTTCCTCTTATCACCCTAATAACCAAGCTTTATTTTTATTACCAGTCTTCATGAGACCGGTCATATTCATCCCACTCCTCTTGCATTATTTCACAATACTTTTTGTAGGATATGTCTTCTTTTTTTACCTTTTCTTCAAATTTTTGCAGTACTTTAGTTGCTCGACTTTTCTTCTCTAATTTCATTATCCAAGAAACTTTTGAGATTTGGCCAGCCTTTCCCCTAGCGAGTTCTGGGTCAGTGGGCATAGTCGCAATTTGCATACCTTGTACCACTGTATGAATTAATTGGATTAGACAAGGGATCAAACAAGGTAAAAACATGATTCTAGCCACAGAACATAAGATGAAGAATACTATCTTCTTCCACCAAGCCCCTTGTCCAAACAGTTGATCCCACCAAGAGGCTTGGAGGATGGAATTCCATTTTTGGACTGGTACATGAGCCACCTTTTTGATTTCAGTTGCTAAGCCCCTGTGGAAATCGTTCTTCTTACGGGTAACCAGGTAGAGAGGGCTCACGATCTGACTGTACTCAGGGATATGCATTCTCCAAAAACCTATGGCGCCTAGGAAAGCTTGTGTCTCCTTCTTGCTGGTTGGTGGAGACATTGCTGTAATCTTGTTGATGACATCAGTAGGAATCTGATGCCGTCCATCTTGCCACTTTACTCCCAAGAACTGAATCTCACGGGCTGGTCCCTTAACTTTACTCTTCTTGATAGCGAAACCGGCTTCCAGGAGGATCTGGATGATTTCCTTTCCTTTCTCAAACACTTCTGCTGCTGTGTTCCCCCACACAATGATGTCATCAATATACTGTAGATGTTCTGGAGCCTCACCCTTTTCCAGTGCAGCCTGGATCAGTCCATGGCAGATGGTAGGACTGTGCTTCCACCCCTGGGGCAGTCGGTTCCAGGTGTATTGCACTCCCCTCCATGTGAAGGCAAACTGAGGCCTGCACTCTGCTGCCAGAGGAATGGAGA
Source organism: Trochalopteron elliotii (assembly GCA_024734555.1). Classification (NCBI taxonomy): domain Eukaryota; kingdom Metazoa; phylum Chordata; class Aves; order Passeriformes; family Leiothrichidae; genus Trochalopteron; species Trochalopteron elliotii. The sequence goes on along the minus strand of JANPWX010018531.1, from coordinate 111,894 downwards.
AAAATGCATTGGCAATGTCAATAGTGGCATACCACCTTGCTGCCTTGGACTCCAGCTCGTACTGGAGCTCCAACATGTCTGGCACAGCAGCGCTCAGCGGTGGAGTCACTTCATTCAATGCACGATAGTCCACAGTCAGTCTCCATTCTCCTTCAGATTTTCGCACAGGCCAGACGGGGCTGTTGAAGGGTGAGTGGGTTTTGCTGACCACCCCTTGACTCTCCAGCTCACGGATCATCTTATGGATGGGGATCACGGCATCTCAAGTTGTTCTATACTGTCGGCGGTGCACTATTGAGGTGGCAATTGGTACCTGTTGCTCTTCCCCCTTCAGAAGTCCTACTGTCTACGGATTCTCGGACAGTCCAGGCAAGGTGCTCAATTGCTGGATGCCCTCTGTCACTACAGCTGCTATCCCAAATGCCCATTTGAGTCCCTTAGGGTCTTTGAAATACCCACTCCAAAGGTAGTCTATGCCCAAAATGCATGGGGCCTTTGGGCCAGTTGCAATAAGGTGTTTCTTCCACTCATTTCCAGTCAGGCTCACCTCTGCCTCCACCAACGTATAGTCCTGTGATCCCCCGGTCACACCAGCAATAGAAACAGATTCTGCCCCTACATGTGTTGATGGAATTAATGTGCACTGTGCACCAGTATCGACCAAGGCCTTATATTCTTGTGGTTCAGAAGTGCCAGGCCAACGAATCCACACATTCCAAAAAACACGATTTTCCCTAGCCTCTACCTGGCTAGAGGCAGGGCCCCTCTAGGCCTGGTTTTCCTTCTTTCCTTGGGCATATGTCTTAGAGGTTCCTTCAAGGGGATCGGACATGTCATCATCATCATATCTGGCAGTTCGCCTACGGGCAATTGGAGCTGCTTCCCTTTTGGTGGAACCTCCTCTCTGGGTCTTGCCTTCCTTCAGTTCATGTACCCGTTGTGCCAGAGCAGCAGTGGGTTTTCCATCCCATCTCCTCATGTTTTCTCCAGACTCACGCAGGAAGAACCACAACTCAGCTCATGGAGTGTACTTTCTCTCTTTATCTGGGGAACGTCTGCGTTGGGTACTAGAACCTCTGATCTGTACTGCTGAAATTTGGAAGAGGTCCTCTCTAATCTCCTCCCTGAGTTTCTTGTGATTCTCCTCTATCTTATCTTCTAGTTTCTGTAGACGTGTTTCCACAGCTGCAATTCTGGCATGTGTTGGGCCATGCACGGCATCTGCATATGCTCGAAGCTTCTTCGCCATGTCGAGCACAGTCTCATATGTCTCATCCCGCTTCATTATTGCTAGAGCAGAAGCGTATTCAGATGGCCCAAGTCGCACAAGTTTCCTCCACATTACAGGTGTACATGGTACCAGGTCCGGATTCCTAGTTGTTATGTCATCTGAAAAAATGAGCTCTGCTACAGCCATCTCTCTCAGACGTTGGATCCCCTGTTCTATGGTCTTCCACTGTGTCTGCTGCAAATAGAGGTCATCTGCACACAGGTATCTTTGTGCTACACCTTCCAGGATCCGTTCCCAGAGACTGTGAGGGCTAGCCTCCCTCATCATGCTTTGGTCGATGACAGGATCATGTGACAGAGATCCCAAATGCCTCGCTTCAGTGCCATCCAGAATGGTAGCCTCCCCTGCAGCATCCCAAAGGCGGACTAACCAACTAATTATAGATTCATCGGGTTGTCGCCTGTAGTCCTTTCTTAGGCCTCAAAGGTCCTTTAGGGAAAAGGAATCAATATTGGCTCCAGAATCTGTACCCCTCGATGTGGCTTCTGATTTTGGTGAAGGTCCTTCTCCTGGATCATCATCATCATCCTCCACCTTGCGATCGGTCTTGCTTTTACACTTTCCGCCTCTTGTATTAGCAGCAACAGCCATTGGTTGAGGCCTACTGTCTCGTTCAGCTACTGGCCTGGAGCCTGGGATATTAGCTGCAGCCTGAGTGACTGGAATAGTAACTAACTTTTCTCCCTGTTCCCTTTCTTCTATCTGCTGCCCTGCAGTATCTAGCAGAGTACGATAAACATATGCCAGGGCCCAGCTCACTACAAAAATCCTTTTCTCTTTAGTATTGCCATGGCACTTCTCTTTCAGGTACTTTGCCACCTCAGCTGGGTTCTGAATTTGTTCAGATGGGAAGTCCCAGACTATAGGATCAGAGAATTCCTTTAAAATTTGGCCCATATCCTCCCATTTCCCACTCCACTCAAGATTTCTCCTGCTTGGCTTTACTCCTAAATCAGAAGTCTCATTAGCCCCTTTGGAAATCTCAGCTTTCATTTTATATAAACTGCGGACAGTATAGAAAAAACTTACTAAATTAAATGCCAGAAAGATGGTCTCTTTAACACTCAGGGGAGACTGAACATTTTCTAATAGAGATGTAAGCAATCCAAAGGAGAAGAAGGAGAACAGAGGCTGGAAAACCCCTTCCCCTGCTTCTCCCCCAACAAACTGAGTAAACACCCATAACAATGATCCAAACACTTCTGGAACAGATTCCAGCATTTTTGTAACCCTCCTGTAAATCATTACAAACAAGCCCAGCCCAATGAGTATTCTGGTTAGTACCCCATGGCTAAAAGAAGTACGTATTAGGGAAAATACCAGAGCTATTTCTGGGTAAGGAAGTAACCCTAGGTACCACAGAGGTATTAAAACTTCAAAAAACCCTAGGGACCAGAAATACCGGCAGGCTTCCACCCCAAATGACATTATGAATCTGGAAAAAACCATACCAATACACCCACAAAGCAATTAGAACCACCAATATTATTATTAAAGTTTTTTCCACTTCCTCTGGCCCTTTCCCGGCTGGTGCACCAAAAGTATATTGTCCTGGTTTAGGACAAATTAGGGAAGGTCTCCAGAAGGAGCCCCCCAGAAAACAAACCTCCACCACCCCTTCCCCCC
>JANPWX010018531.1:95409-108877 GCA_024734555.1 Trochalopteron elliotii | reverse complement strand
TGGGGGGGGGGGGGGGGGAAGGGAGAGAAAAAAAAGGGAAAAAAACCGAAAGCAGAGAAAACCAGCAAAGGGGAAAAAAACAAAAGCAAAAGCAAAAAAAAAACCAAAGCCAGCAGCAAAGTAAAGCAAAGCTAGCAGTAAAGCAAAGCAAAGCAAAGCCTGCAGCCAAGCCGAGCTAGCAACCAAAGCCAAATAGCCAGTAGCCCCACCGCGGCAAAACACCCCACCGAGGGGGGGGGGGGCAGCGGTTAGACATAACAGTGCAGTACATAGAGATAAAGCTGCACGATTGGGATAGGAGGCACCGTCAACCCAGGACACCTCCTTAAATTTCTTTTTTGCCTATCTAGGGTCTCATATAGAGGAGCCCTTAATAGACTGCTCTCTGTTCTGGGTAGAGTGAAAAAGAAGGGCCTAATCATTCCCAGCATACAGGATCCTTTCCATTTTCGGGGTAGTTCACTATAAGCTTTCTTTCCACAAATCTAGTAAATCCCATCAGGGGCTTTCCATCTATTCACTTTTTCAGGCTCTTTCTAGTATTCTCGCAGACCCTCTAAAGACTGGTAAGGGTTAGCTCTGGAACTTTTGTGCCAACATAGCTCAATTGACCTAAACCATTCACAATTGTCCTTTTTCTCTTGACCCCAAAACCCTGCCGGGGGTTCGGGTTGCCAAGTCCTAGATTTGTCATTTGAATTTACGGTTAGGGTGGATATGCAGGGGGTATATCCTACCAATTTTGTGTATTCTTTTTCTTCTTTGCTAATACATACGGTCTCAATGATTCTTTTATCCGATACCCACCCTTCAGGTCTCTGGATAGTTCTCGAAATATGAGTATTATCCCATTTTAAAAGTTGTTCCCGAGTTAAGCTCTCACTTTTCCAGGGCCACCTCTCTGCTGATTTCAATCCCTCGCAGATCCAGCAATTAGAGAGTCCCAATTCTGTGGCAATTTTCTGCATTAAATCTATAAACAGATTTTGATTTGGGGCAGGTAATCCCCAGTCATTGTATTGTTTCTCCAATTGCTCATAATATTCACTCAGGGTTTTTAACCTCTCTTGTTCCATCCTTCTTTTTTTTGCCTCTGACTCCTGCCTCTTTAGTTCTTGTGTTAGCATCTGCACTTTGCTTTCTGGGTCAAGACCCTCCTCATTCTTTGAAAAACAAAAGGTTTCATCAAACTGTAAACATATTTTGTCATCATCATCTTTGAGAAGATACAGCACTATGGGTTCATTACCTAAGAAGGATTTTGCTTCATGATTTAGATTCTTTCCCACCCAATACATCTTTCCTCCCATAGTGCAAATTTCCAATTTATTTTTATCATAGCACAATCTGTTAACTTGGTAGTAGGCTAGAAAGGTGGATTTCTTTTTCCCCCCTACCCATACCATTTGGTTACACTGATCACACACAGAGATGGTTGGCATTCCTCCTACCTCTTGTTTGTGCATTTGGTGAATGGAGGAGTCCTTTTCTTTTCCTACATTTTCAGACAGACCGTCCTTAGGGATTGCCCTTGGGTTGTGGCACACCACCCCCTTTTCCAATTCACATACCTTGAATTGAGTGCCACTGAAAGAACAATACCCTTTTGGCTTACCCTCTTGGCAATTGTATTGTGCTTGGTACCCCACGGTCTTTATGGCCACTTGTCCTTTCAGTGCTATCTGCAGGCACTGTTTGCATTCATTCAGGGGTTTCTGCCTCTGCGGGTTCTCGGGGTGCAACCCGTCCGCTTGGCACACGACTTGGCTCAGGACTACTAGGATTCCCCACTGGAATACCCCTCTGCCTTTCCCTTCACCCGCAGGGTAGCAGCCAGCGGCAGGGTAAACCATCTTCTCGGCAGCGGGTGTATGCTTCAGGGGTCTCGCTAGTCCAAACCGCAAACCTTCATTTAAAAACACCCCACTTGGACAATTTGACCGTATCCGACTTGCAAGGTACCTTATTGGTCCTTCGGCACTCGGTTGCAAGGACTTCTGCCTTTGCGTCCAATTTCCCTTTCGTCCCCTTTTTGTATATTATGTACCACTTTGGAGAATCCAATTCTAGCAACTTGGCGCGAGTGGCAAACACTAAGAGACGGCTAGTCTCCTTTTGTTCCTCCTCCAAACACTTAGTGCACAGATCCTTTGGTCGATTTCTTCCCCGACAGCGAGTTACCCAAATCTGTTTACAATAAACACACTTAAAATGTACAAATGGAAAACATTCACAATTTGGCTCAGAGCAGCTTATTTGATCCCCTTCGGTCATTTATGATGTCGCTGCAGCTTGATCTTCAAGTCCCCAGGAGAAGAGGACACCTTCCACTCCGAAGCAGTGTTTGGAGGTTTGACTTTCTTTACTTGTGATGCGTGGGTCCAGCCTTTCTCTGCAGTTCTGATGGCTGTATTTGTGGTGAGAAGGACGACAAAGGGACCTTCCCAATGAGGTGCCAGAGGGACTTCCCTCCAGGTTTTGATTAAAACCTTATCCCTAGGATGTATTTGGTGAATGGCAAACCCCAAGGGGGTGCTCTGAGGAATCAGTCCTCTCCTCCATAGATCTTGTAAATTTTTGTTTATAGTTATTAAATATGGTTGGATCTGGTTATCCTCTATTTGCGGATGTCCAACAGGTATTCCATGCTGGTAAGGCATTCCTTACAGCATTTCAAATGGCAACAGTCCAGTCTCTGAATGAGGCATGGTTCTAATGTACAGCAGAGCTAGAGGAAGACACTGTACCCAGGACATTTTTGTTTCTAGCATCAATTTCACTAGCTGTGCTTTCAGTGTTTGGTTCATCCTCTCTACTTGTCCTGAGCTTTGGGGGTGCCATGGGGTGTGATACTGCCATCGGATTCCTAAGGCCTCTGATATTTGCTTAATAATTTTGGAATTGAAATGTGTACCTTGATTAGAATCTATGTGATTCACTATCCCATATCTTGGGATAATTTCTTCTAGTAATATTTTTGCCACTGTTTGGGCTGTAGCCCTTGACCAGGGGAAGGCTTCAACTCAGTGTGTTAATTTGTCTACTATTACCAATAGAAATTTGTGTCTTCCTACCTTAGGTAAATTAGTGAAGTTCACCTGGATCCTTTCAAATGGTCTATAGGCAACAGGACGTCCCCCTAAAACCGTTTGTTTGGATCTGGCTTGATTGACTCTTTGGCAGATCATACACCCATGTACTTCTTGTTTTGCCACTTCATATATTCTTTTACATCCAAAGAATTTCAAAAATTGTTCTGCCAGAGCTTGTGTTCCCCAGTGAGTCTGCTGCTGCAGTCTCTTCAGAATTTTTCTGGCATAATCCTTTGGCAATAATTCCCTTCCATCAGGTAATTTCCACCTCCCTTCCTCCAGTCTCCCACCTATTTTCTCAAATCCTTCAATTTCTTTTTGGGAGGGACTTGGGAGAAATTCTTGGATTTCTTCTTCCCTAACCTCAGGGGTACTCACTGTGAGCAATGCTGGTCTCTTTGCCTCTTTGCCAAGTTGTTACCTCTAGTTTGAAATTGAATACCTACTTGATGTCCTTTCACATGGACAATGGAGATCTCCTCTGGCTTTATGATAGCTTCTAAAATTTGTTTTATTATTTCCCCATGAATCAACCCTTGACCCCGAGTGTTGATTAAACCTCTCTCCTCCCATATCTTCCCAAACGTGTGTGCCACCCCAAAAGCATGTTTTGAATCAGTGACTATTGTACCTTTCTTCCCTTTTAACCTCTTTAGTGCCCTCAGGACTGCATCCAACTCGCAGGCTTGTGCAGACCAGTTAGCGTTCAGGGGTCCGGATTCCACCACTTTGTCTGATTTGCCATCTATGATAGCATATCCTGATTTCCTTTTCCCTTCCACCACCCTTGATGATCCATCGACAAACCATTTTTCTCCATTTTCTAATTCTTCCTCCTCTAAATTTGGCCTTATTTTTGTTTGCAATTCCACCACCTCTGCACAATTATGGGAGGGCTCTTCCAATGCTTCACCAAACAAAAATTGGGCTGGATTTTGAGCAGTGGTGGTTCTCAGTTCCAAGCCATGTGAGTGAACTAGGATAGCCTCATATTTCAGGAGCCTAGCGTTAGTGAGCCATTTGTCTGCTTTCTGTTGCAGAATGCTCTTTACATTGTGTGGGGTGTAAACCACTAGGGGAGCCCCAAAGGTTACTTTCTTTGCCTTCTTTACTAATAGAGCAATGGCAACAATAGCCTGCAAATAAGTAGGCCATCCTCTGCTTACCAGGTCCAGGAGTTTAGAAACGTATCCCACAGGTTTCTTGACTCTCACCTAGTCTTGAGTTAACACACCTTGGGCAGTATGGTTACAGACATCCACAAACAGTTGAAATTGCCTTTTCACATCTGGCAAGCTCAGCACAGGGGCTGATATTAGAGCCTCTTTCAGTCCTTTGAATCCCTGTTCATCTTGTTCAGTCCATTTTAATCTGTCAGTGTTTAGTCTTTCATAAAGAAACTTTACCTTGTCACTATATCCCTCAATCCATTGCTTGCAGTATTCTAGAAGTCCCAGCAATTGTCTAATTTCCCTTTTTGTGCATGGAGAGGGCAGAGCTATAATTTTTGCCACTCTCTCAAGGTCTAATTTCTTCTTACCTTTTGATATCTAGTGACCCAAATACTTTACTTCGGATTCTGTGAATTGTAATTGTCATTTTGAGACTTTAAGCCCCCTGTTCCCTAAGAAATTCAACAAGGCGATAGTGCATTCCTTTATATTCTCCTCTTTTTGTCCAGCCACTAGTAAATCATCCACATATTGCAATAATTTGGTTTCTTCCACCGGCACAAATTGGCTTAGTAATTGTTCAAGGGCTTGGCCAAATAGTTTCGGTGAATCTACAAATCCTTGCAGTAAAGAGGTCCATCTAAGTTGCTGTTTTCTATTTGTTTCAGGATCCTCCCATTGGAAAGCAAAGAAATCTCAGCTTTCCTCAGCCAGAGGACAAGCCCAAAAAGCATCCTTTAAATCTATTACACTGTACTATACATCCTCTGGGGAGACCCTATTCAGGAGGGTGTAGGGGTTGGCCACCACTGGGAACTGGGTTTTTGTTCTCTTATTTACTGCTCGGAGGTCTTGCACCAACTTGTAACTTCCATTCATTTTCTTGACTGCCAGGATGGGCGTGTTATGCCTTGACATGCAGGGCTCCAAAGTTCCTTTTTGCACCAGGTCATCTATCACTTGTTTCAACCCCCTCCTCCCTTCCATGGAGATAGGATATTGTTTTATTTTGATTGGATCCTCGGGTCTTTCAATTGAAATAGGTTCTATTTCCAGCCTCCCCACTTCCCCTCGGGAGTACCAGACCTTAGGATTAATTTTGCTTTCATTTGATTCAGTTAATTTGTACAAACTTACCACCAATTGAGAGTCCTTCACGGTTAAGTTTATCCCCAAAGCTATAATCATATCTCTACCCAATAAATTGTAATTTGCTTCCTCTAACAACAACAAATTTCCCAAACAAATTTTGTTTTCAGATTCTATTTCCACATCTTTTATCGGGGCACTTTAAATGGGTCTCCTTTTGCGCCTATGACTAACATTCTTTCATGGCTTTTGAAGCATCCAGAAGGTAATTTCTGCACAGTGCTCCTTTCTGCCCCCGTGTCCACCAAGAAGGTTATTATTTGTCTGTGGGGACCTACATTTAATTTTATCAAGAGCTCGTTAGATGTCCTGGTCCCCAAAATAAAAAGCCCCCAACACCCCTAGTCTTCTTGAAAGATCTTCTCATCCTTTATCTTTTTCCTGCAGTCCCTTTTTAAGTGCCCCTTCTTTTTACAATAGTAGCATTCTGGAAGTTCCCTTTGGGGCTCCGAGCTTCTATTGAGAGGGACGGACTGCCTCCTCTGCATTGTTTTTGTTGTGTCCCGGGAGCGTTCACATTTCTGAACTTCTTTTACTGCTTCGACCAATACCTTTGCCTGCAGTTTCTGTTTTTCCTCATCCCTTCTCATGTAAACTTTTTGTGCTTCCCTCAGTAGTTCTTGTAAACTTTTCTCCTGCAAATTATCTACTTTCTGTAGTTTCCTCCTTATGTTTTCCCATGATTTTGCTACAAATTGTGTTTTTAGCAACACTTCTCCGATGGGGGAGTTTGGATTTGTTCTAGAGTATACTTGCAGACTCTTTCGGAGTCGGTCCAACCATTCCGAGGGCGTTTCATCCTTTCCTTGACATTCTTCGAATACCCTGCTGATGTTTTGACCCCTTGGCACTGCCTCCCGTATACCCTGGATTATGATGTTTCTAAGATCTATCATGTTTCACTTACCCTCCTCTGTTTGGGCATTCCAACCTGGATTTTGATTGGGCCATTTCTGTTCCCTGGAGGTCCCCTGGGGGTTGCGGCGCTCCCAATCCTGTATGCCTGCTTGTCTTATCATTTCCCTTTCCTCATTATTAAACAATGATCTCAGAATTGATGCAAGATCTTCATATGTAAAAATGCTAGTCCCTAGAAATTCATCTAGTCTATCCGCCACCCCAAAAGGATCATCCATCAACTGTCCCATTTCTTTCTTAAATGCTCTCACATCCCCGGTATTAATTGGCACATTCACAAATCCAATGATTCCGGGTGTAGTTGGCACTTCCCTTAAGGGGAAAAGATTGTGCCTGTCCTCCTCATTCTCACTCTCATCCTCATTCACTCTTTTCGCTCTGCGTCGGGTCCGGCTTGTCGGAGGCGAACTTGTTGTGACTTGCTTTTTGGCTCCCGCCGGCTGTGGGGCTGGTGGGGGCGGAGGGAAAAGCAGCAGAGAAATCAAGTTTTGTGCAAGGGGAGGAGGAATCTCTGGAGGTTGCAAGGGAAACAGAGATGAAGGTTGCGAAGAGGCTTGTGGGAGTTGTAGTTCTAGGGTTTGTGAGGGTATTGTCCCTGGGAGTTGTGGGGGCAGTGTCGCGGTCTGTGCTAGGACCAGAGGAGGGGCGAGGAGGGATGCCTGGACAGGCGATATTTTTGGAGGCAGGGGCAGAAGAGGAGGCTGGAGTTGGAGAGTTCCCTGAGTGCCTGGGGGAGGGAGAGAGATGGGGGCCGGGGCTGGCACGATGCCCGGTACCCCCAACGGGGGATCAAATGCCGGTACCGGCTGATTTATGGGTCCCGGGGGTGCGGATGGGGGCGCCTGAGCCTGCATGGGTGGTGACACGGGTACGAGGTACGGGGGAGGGAGATGGTCAAGTGGGTCCCATGCATCATTTTGAACCTCTGCTCCCTTTTTAGTTTTCATTGAGAACAATCTAATTCTGGATCTTTCCCACAATTTGGCGTATTCCTTTTTCTCATGGTCCTGCGGTTTCTTATCAATCACATAGTCGCTTAGGGCTTTGCAGGTCCATTTCTCAAAAGTGCCAAATGTGGGCCAAATTACATGACTCCTTATTTCCTTCCCTCCCCAAACCTTTATGCAATAGTGTATCATTTTCTCCTTAGATTTTCCCCTTCTCTTAGAACAGTCCTCCCAATGTTCCAACATCCATCCCAACAGGCTATCCTGGAGGATTTCGAGGGCACCATTCTCCTTTTCCAAAGTGTGTTTCTCCTGTGCCTCCTTATGGGGCTTGCTCTTTCTTTGTCCCATTTTTGAAATTCACTTACCTTTTGAAAAGTCCTGTGATCGACCTTTCTTAACTTTCCAGCTTAAGAACTAGGATCTTCCTCGATCCCCTCCCCAAGTGGGCTTTGTTTTACTGGATTACTTACCCTTCCAGCAAACTGAGCTGAGGGTCTTTTTGGCCAGCGATGGATTTCCCTCTTGGTTATTTCCTCGGGCTTTTTACACAGCCCTGAGCTAAAAGGTTTACCAGTTCCCGAACTCTGAGGAACGTCTCCTTCCCTTTTAGCGTCCTGTGATCAGTTCCCAAAACCTCCCCCTGTTTTGGTTTTTACGAGAAAAATGAGATTTTTGTCCTGAATCACTTCCCCGTCGGCCGACCAACTCCCTCGCGGGAGGATGGAAATGCAACCTTCAGGTCCACACTTGGGTCGTGATAAAATCACGTCTCATTCACTCGCCCGTTCACACTCACTCAACCAGCAATACTTACAGCTTCCTTTTCTTGCTTGGATTCTTCGTGCATGTAGATTTTTACGAGTGAAAAATTTTGCCACGGCTTCCTGAAGACCTCTCCAGGTCTTCCCTGAGTTCTCTGATTTCTTTCGGATCCGAGACCTCTCATTTTATTGTGGCTTTGGCTTAAATTTGTTCGTGATACAATCAGTGCTACGGGGTCTCCTGCTCTGCCAGGCCGCTGAAGGTCGATGGGGGCGCCTCCTGAGCAAAGGGGTTCCGGGGCACTGGGATTGTATCCGAGTCACGGCACCAATCTGTAATAAATGATTATAAGCCAATCGGATAAAAAAGATTTTTATTTTTCCATTTCCAAAAATCTATCTGAGACAGCCACAAATAACATCGATCGAATGCTGGGTGAACAGGCGACCAGCAGCAAAGGTGCTATCTCGCCATGTTCACACTTGCTGAATTTTGGGTCTGGTTTTTATACAGTTTTTCGTGCCCAGCGGCAAATCCATTGTGTTTCTGTTCAGTCTCCATATTCATGCACCGTCTTTCATTCGCCGATGAATTTTGAACAGATTTCCCGGCACTGGTGTATGTCCCGAAAGGAATTTCCTGGAACATGGCTTTGGGATGGTGATTTTGCTTCATCTCCAGGCCCTCCATCAAGACTGGCATTAGTCACTGATTGTCCAGGTGCACGGAGTCTGTCCTGATCAACGAGCCATATCCTGCTCGGCCAGTCTTTTTGACTGTAAATTCGAGTTTCTCTCTACTGATTTACAGGCGCAAAATAAGTCTCAATATTTGGAAATGCTTTTCCCTTTACGGGAACCAGGACTTACTTTGCAGTGTTCAAGGTTATAAAGTACAATATATTCAATACATCATTTTATTTACTACATCTATTATATTCCCAATATTTTAATACACGAATTTATCTATCACATCTATCACACAACCAATAACAACTATAATATAGAATTATTACTAATTCTTCAGTTGTTGTCTGCGAAAGTTGTAAGCTTCATATCCTTGCATTTAAAAACAGGCATTTAAAATTGCAACTCTGTTGCCTAGAGATGCTCTAAGAAGAAAAAGAGGGGGGAGGGGTGGGCGGGAGGACCAGGGAACCTCGATCCTCCGTGGCCTCTAAAAGAAACTTTTTAACAAAATGTAAACAGAAATGTCTTGAGAGGAGGAGGGGCAGTGCGGGAGCGGGAAAACTCACCGGGACTCAACTGTCCCCTCGGCCCCTTTTCACGGCTGCCCGCCCACTGCTTCTCCCAGGCTGCGTTGGCTGGCAACCACCCCCCGCCACCTTCGGGGGGGGCGCAGGCACAGGGGAGACCCGAGCAAAACCCAAGCTGTTCCCCCAATCCCTCCCCTGCAGCTGCCTGCCCCCAGCCTCTCTCTCTCTGAAGTGGAGCCAGGCCGCAACCGCCCACTGCTGCTTCCCGTGGGGGGGGGGAAGGCGGAGGGAAGGGGCCACGCCAGGCTCGCCTGAGCAGCCCAGCTGTCCCGCCCCTCTCCGAACACCGGAGCTGCGGGGAACCTCTGCCCGCATTGCCCGCAGCTCCGCGCGGGGGCAGGGAGTGCTAAGGCAGCCACCACCCTTCGCCGCCATGGCGGCAGCAGCAGCGCCGTGGTGGGGGCCAGGCCGCAACCTCTCTCTGGGCTGCATTTCTGTATCTCCCCACCCCCAAACTCCCGCAGAGGGAACAAAGAGAAAACACAGCAAACAAGCCCTAAAGTCACACGCAACCAACATTAAAACAAATATAGGGAAAGTTAAAAGACATAGGGCACTTATAAGTTGGACCCCCAGTCTCCGCAGCCCTCTGGGGCTGGCGACACCTCTGCTCCTACCCAGGCTGTCAGGACATCCCACCCCCAGAGGGTAAACGGAACTGCTACGATCCATGGCTGAAGCACCACCATCTGTCCCTCTGCATTTCTGACAAACACAGGCTGTGGGCATACAAAGGTCTCTATTCTGCCTCTTGACCCTGTGATGGCCAATCCTGCCATAGCCAAGGGCCACGCAGGAGGCCAAGCAGAGAAGGATATGACTCGAGAATTCAGCCCCCAAGTCAATAAGACCGTGGAGCTGGATCTGAGGTGGGCTGGCTCTGGGCAGGCTCAGGGTACACATAATCTGTGGTCTCTGATGAAACGAAGATCCTTCTGTAGCCATTCGTGAAGCAGAGAAAGAAGGAGGGGCGGAGCCAAGGCAACCCGAGCTGCCTGCAGCGGAGGATACCAGCTGCCGGTCGGTTGGTGAAGGAAAGCCTTCACAGAAAACACAATCAGTCCTCTCTAGAGGGCCGGTTCCTCAGTTCAGGAAACCCTCAGTCCCAACGGCCCGCGTTATGGAGTTAAGCAGTTATGCAGTGGTTCGTTCCAGGAATACGAACTCTAGCTACATCAGGGTGCCGTTCCAGATCCAGCTCTCGGGCCGGGTCCTTCTTCCCCGTGGTCGAAAGGGACCAGCCTCCTCCAGGAAGGTGCAGGGGATATACACTCCTTATCTCTCAGAGGAGGAGGAGGGAGACTCCTTCAGCTCTTGGCTGCAATGAACGGCTGTGGCTGCGACAGTCACGGCTGCAATGAACAGTCACGGTCCACCAGATGTCGCTCTAATTAGGAATGGCAGTAGAAACAACACAAGACTCTCCAGCTCGTTAGCAAGTGAGAGCAATCTTTAGTCTTCGAAATCCTCTTTTATAGACAGTTCCGAGAGAATAAAGTTTCATTGGAGAGCAAACCAACACATCGCCATCATTGGACAGTTAGGAACAACACCCCTCAATCATTTCTTGCAAGTAAACATCAGGGAGACAAACAACACCTGCAAGGGTTGTTTTACTTTCTCTAAGGACTGTTTGAATTCCTCCTCACAATTTCTCAGGCCACAATATCTCAGGCCAGTATGAGAAAATTTAGTTTCCCACAGACACTGTGCTGCTGTCTGATTTCTCGCATTCAGCATCCACAGAAGGTAATGCCTGAGCTGATTGGTTAGCTAGCTCTGCCTGGACAGCGCTACAACCAGATATGCTGGGAAGGGCATCACATGCTTTTTCCCACTAAGGTGTTCGAGCCTTACAATGACAAGTTTTGCTAACAAATACAGAGACACGCAGTATTGTTAATACTTGTGCTGATTGTCAAGGCCACACTGTGCCACTGCAGATGGGTGTCAACCCCCGTGGTTTGCTAGCTTTACAAGTTTGGTAGACAGATGTCACACACATTTTGGAATTTGGACGCTTAAAATATGTGCATGTTTCAATTGATACTTTTGCATCTGCCATATGGGCCTCAGTTCACACTGGAGAAAGAAGCTGTGATGCCATTGCACATTGGTGATTAGCCTTTGTGGCCCTAGGCATTCCCCATACTATAAAAACTGATAATGGCCCTGCATATGTCTCACAGAACACTCAACAATTTCTACAACTCTGGGGTGTGTCACACCACACTGGTATTCCTCATTCTCCTACAGGACAAGCCATTGTTGAGCGTGCCCATGGCACTTTAAAGCGTATCCTTGAAAAACAAAAAGGGGGAATGTGTGGTGAAACCCTGCAGAGTAGGATGGCCAAAGCTCTGTACACTTTAAATCATCTAACAATACTGATAAATTCCCAAAATCTTGTCATTTTAAATCACTTTTTATCATTACAGTCCTCTAGTGACATGCAGTCACCCAAACCTAAGGTACTGGTACGGGACCTCATTACCAATAAATGGGAAGGTCCTTGGGACCTTGTCACTTGGGGGCGCGGGTATGCCTGTATTTCCACAGATGCCGGTATTCAATGGGTACCTGCTTGGTGCGTGCGTCCTGCTCTACACTCTGCTCTGGATCACAACTAACAACACCTCCCTTGATGGCTCCACAGCAGACGCTGTAGAACAGTAACCAGGACAACCTTTTTGTACCCGCTCTATGGAAATATGGAACCTTTGGAACGACAATTTACCTATGACTTCACTTAAACCTCAAGAGTCAAACAATTTAAAGACATTACTAGCAGAAGGATGCATAACTTTTAATTATACACCTGGACATGATCTGTAACACCAAACTGAAACAAGAAAGCAAAATGTTTCCTCTGATAGTTTCTGAATTGAATTGTTTGTAACAAAAAGTAAATGAAATTTCCTCAAGTTTGAGTGATTCAGTTATAGATGTAAATTTCCTGTGACATGGCACCCAGTGAAATTGTGCTGTTACTGATCTTTTTTCGTTAGCTCCTAGACATGGTTCTAAAAAATTTGATGATGTGTGTTGTGTGAGAGATTTTAGATCAGTGGCTGGAAAGGTTAGGCTTGTCAAGTCAGGTGAAGAGCCTCATTCAAACTGGGCTCATCACCTTTGTGTTATCATAATTGTTTCACTCATTGTGCCATGTTTGTCGCCCTGTCTGTGAAGGGCTCTGCAGAGGATGACAAGGGCTGCCTTTGTAGTTGAAAATCAAAAAGGGGGAACTGTGACGACTAAGAGCAGGCTGGAAAGCCTCACAGGCACAAGTAACCCTGACCTTAACTCAATCAGCCTATACCTGTGAAAGAAAGGAAGCATCTTTGAGAGAGAGGGCACTGAGAGATGGAGGGACTTGGCTGCAAAGAACGGATGCCAGCCAATCCCTGATGAGCATGTACGCAGGCAGCTATTGGTCAGTGAACTGGGTGGTACCAAGATTCTAGCCAATCGTGGTAAGCCATATAAAAGCAAGTGGTGAACAAAAAAGTTTAGCTATTGCCGCATGTACCTTGGAGTGTAGTGTCTTGTCCATCTGTGGCAGTTCCACGTTCACTGAATTTTGTTTGCCAACTTGTAAAAAACGAGGTTTAAAAACAACTCTTAAAAGGTAAAATATAAAGTTAGAAAATATTAGTTATATTAGTTATAGAATCGTAAAGTTAAATGTTAGAAACTGTTTGGACTCATTTTGTAGTATATCTTGGTGGCCTGTCAGGCAAGAATGTCGTTTCCATGGCAACATAGGACTCCTACATCTCTCCACCCTGCCTGGTTATCTCAACACCCCCCCCGCCCCCATCTCCTACTCTAACACCCCTTATGGTAATTAAAGATCACAGGATGCAACACCTCAGGAAAATCGGGACAATTTCCAAAACAAACAGTAATTAAGACTCTTTAGCAACCACTTAAAACAAAACAAATAGCGGCAATAAAGACGGAAAAGTAAGAGCCAACTGAAGCCTGAAATTTTGATCTCGCCTTGACCAGAAGAGCAATCTGAACATCCAACTCATCAGTGAAAATCACATTGGACTTAGAATTGTCGGGAGCATGCTCCCCTGAGGGGGGAGGCAAATTCCCCACTCAGCTGTGTGCAGCAGCAGAGTGTCCAGCTCCCCCCCCCCC
>JANPWX010018531.1:77768-95316 GCA_024734555.1 Trochalopteron elliotii | reverse complement strand
GAGGCGCCTGCTTCTAAAAGAGCTATACTTTAATAAAGGCATTTAAAAGGAGGAAACATCGTCTCCTACCCAATTTTTCTCAGATGGTGCAGAAAGCCGGGAATGGCCACACCCAGAAGAGGATAGAAGAGGACAGAAGTGGACAGAAGTGGACGTCATCTGGCTCCAAACCTCTGGGAATGCTGGCCACCCCAGATCAAGAAAACCACGCTCCCTAGCATCGTTGGGACACACTGCTGCGGAGCACCAAGAAGACCATGCTCCCTAGCATCGTTGAGACACACTGCTGAGGAGCACTCGGTAAGACCTAGTGACGGGAGGCGAGTGAGTGAATGGGGGAGGGACCAGCTTGGACCCCCCCCCGAGTGAGTGTGGCTTCTGAGTACCATGTGGTGACTCCTGCAAAGGAGCCCATTCTGAAAAGGAGGAAGCGAGTGAGTAAAGCGCTCCCAGGGGCTTAGAGGCCCCCCTCCGAGTGGGCGGAGGAAACCTAGGGTGTGAGTGGCCCTTGAGAGGCTGTTTGTGGGGCAGGCGCTCCCAACGGGGGTGGGTCACCAAGGCCATCGCAAGCGTGCGGGAAGGCTGAGGGCAAGAGCGTGAGGCACGTACCACACTAGTACCGGGAGCTTAGGATAGCTCAACGTGTGGGGAGTGTTTGAGAGCACTGGGGTGTCTGCGGGTGTCAGGGATAGGCACACACTGCGCAAGTTCAGGGAGTTCAGAGTAACTCAAGGCGTGAGGAGTGCTTGATCTCTCAGAATGCGTGGATACTGCCTGGGGTGACCTACACGGGGTGCAGAGTGACAGGGGTCGGTAGGAACATAGAGAGAGGTGTATCGACCGAACATGAGAGGTAGGGAAACAAGTTTCAGCTGGTGTAGGAAGCTTGGCAGTAGGGTGAGTGAGTGAGCTACACACTGTACACTCAGTCCTGGCGGTAGGCAGTGCTGACTCCCTGAGCCCGGGCATATCTGCTGTCTAACGGGGACTGCCTGGTGTACAGGGGCGCAAGAGGGTATTGGCTGGGGTGGTAGCTGGGCCCTAAAAAGAGGGGGGCAGGAACCAGACCATTCCCGAGTACCACGGGGCTTGCAGGGGCGGGGGCTGAGACCCTAAGGGCGGGTCTTCCAGACTGCTTCCGGGGCTCCTGAGTGTGGGTACTGGCAGGGGTAGTGGCCGAGACTCTGAGGGCAAGTCTTACGGGCTACCTACGGGTACCAGAGTGAGTGTGGAGTGAAAATGGGTGGATGCAAGAGCAAGACAAGAAAAAAGAGAGAAGTAGAGGAAAGCAACAAGATTAAGAACATCCCACCAGAAAGCCCACTAGAGCGAATGTTAGAATCGTGGGAAAGTAATAATAAAACTAAAGATCTAAGTAAGATCAAAATGATCCATTATTGCATTGAAGTTTAGCCAACTTTAGATTTATCTAACCAGTGGCCGTGGTGCGGAACCACAGATTTGTGGATGTGTCATCAGTTAAATCAATATTTAAAAGCTCAGGAGAACACCTGTAGTGAGCAAATACGCTATGCTACTTGTTGGCAGAACAGCACGTCTAAAGAAGAGGTGACAAAAATTTGTAAGTTAAAAGAGAAAGAGAAAGTAGATGAAAAAGAGGAGAGGAAAGAGAAAAATAAGCAGTGGGACCCTCTTGACCATCTATCTCCTCCTCCTCCCCCAATATACCCACAAGTTCCACAAATACTACGTAGCAATCCTCCCCTGTTACCCATTAGTCCTCCAACTTTGCCCCCAACCACTCCACTCTATTCCTCCCCACTAACAGCCCCAGCCCCTCCGCTACTAACCCCTCTTTCTGCCAGCTCCACAATAGGGGTGTCCAAGATGATTCCACCCCCTGCCTCCTCAGCCCCTCCATTGCCCTCCCCATCTCTACCATGTCCCCCACAACCTAATTCCCCCATTTCACAAACTAACCCCTTTCATTTCACCCTACCTGTTACACCAACAAACAAAAAAATCCTGGCCGGATATCCGGAGGAAGCTAGAGAGGCTTGAGGTTTGGCAAGAAAGGGAGATAAATGAATTAGTGAGAGAGGCATTGAAAGTGTACTTGAGAAGAGAAGGAGAGAAAACTAGAACAAAAACCAAGATTATGGTAGCAGTAGCAAGAGAGAGTGTAAAAGACTTAGTGAACAATAAAGATGATAGTAAAAACCCTCAGAGTGGAGACAGCACTAAACCTCCACTAGGACGAGGAAGGGGAAGAAGAGTGTTACCTTGGAATACTGCCCCGAGACCAGGAGAAACAAGAACCTGTTTTCAGTGTGGAGAAGAAGGACACCTCAGGAGAGAATGCAAAAAGGCCATCCTTGATGAAAGGATAGCAAGAGAACAGGAAACCCTTGAGAAATGGTTGAAGGGGGAAAATAAAGAAGATTAGGGGTGTCATGGGCTCTATAAAATGGGGGACCCAAACAAATATCATGAAGAGCCCATTGTAAACCTAGAAGTGGGTCCCCACTAGGAAGAAATTGAATTTCTTTTTGACACAGGGGCAGAGAAATCCAGTCTTAAACAGCTCCCTGCTGGATTGACAATAGGAAAAAGATTATGTAATGTTATAGGTGCAGAAGGGAAGCCCTTTAAAGCTCCTATAGTTGAGTGTGTAGAAGTCAGGGGAAATTCAAGGAGATATATCACAGATCTGATATACCTACCAAACACTGAGAAGAGCTTGTTAGGACGAGACTTGCAAGTGCAGCTGAGGGTGGGAATCATTCCAAATGAGGGAAGAATGGTTGTACAAATGATGAGGTTAGCCATTGAAGATCTAGATGAGATTAACACAAACGTATGGGCAGAGGAAGGAAAGTATGGCTACTTAAACATCACCCCTATAAAAGTAAACATACCAGAGAGAACACCACCAATAAGGGTTAAACAATATCCCCTCTCAGCAGTGGGGAGGGAAGGATTAACCCCAGTTATAACAAACTTGTTAGCAGCAGGAATCCTAGAGCCCTGCAGGTCCCCTCACAACACACCCATCCTAGCTGTCAAGAAAGGAGAGAACAAATTCAGATCAGAAACAGCCCAAGTTGTAATAAAAATATTGCTGGAAAATATTGTCCCCAGATATGGTCTAGTGAACAACATAGATTCTGACAGAGGTCCTCATTTCACAGCACAAGTGGTACAAGAAACTATACGAGCTTTAGGGATTAAGTGGAGGCTTCATACCCCATGGCACCCCCAAAGTTCAGGAAGAGTTGAGAGGATGAATAAGACCCTCAAAAATGTATTAACCAAATTAATTGCCGAGACAGGCATGAATTGGCTCAAGTGCCTGCCTCTAGCCCTTCTGCGGATCAGAGTACGTCCCAGGTCTGATATAAGAGTATCACCTTATGAGATGATGTTTGGACTCCCCTTCTTGTTAACTCCCTACAGCGCTGGAGATTACCTAGATGGGGAGACAGAAGCCCAAAATTATATAAGAACAATTGGCAACACGTTAGCAGACCTTAGAAAAAGAGGGCATCTTCCTCCAGCCTCGCCTCTGGACACTGACCTCCATCAGATAAAACCTGGAGACTGGGTGCTCATAAAAACATGGACCAATACCCCACGAACCCCTAAATTTGAGGGTCCTTTTCAGGTCCTGCTGACCACACATACAGCTGTGAAAACCCAAGAGAAGGGCTGGACCCACTTCACTCGAGTCAAGGGACCCCTCCCACCTCCAAATAATACCCCAGACGCGGAGCCCACTGCTGCAGCTACCAATCTACCTGAGTGGACTGTGTCCAAGAGCTCAAACCCACTCAAATTTACTTTGAAAAAGAAAGCTGGGACTGGTTAACAAGACTAAAGACTGATAAGAAGCGTTTACAGTGAACAAATTGCTGGTGTCTTGTAAAAAGTTTTATTACGTTTTGTATTTCAAGTTTTATAGTAGTTTTAAAGTGTTATTGTTAAAAGTTAATAATGGATAAAGATAAAAATTACTACCATTCTCTCACAGAGCATGACTTAACAAAAACCGAATTTGGAAAAGTAGGAGTGGGTATGAATGGACCTAGTGAAGCCTTACAGGTACCCCATAAAGGCCACTGAATCCAAGAGGCAAGACTGAGCGAGACCAGAAAGGGTCGTATCAGACTTTTGGAGAAGCTGATAGTGGCCGTGCTAATGGTGCAGCTGTCAGAAGGAACATGCACCAAATGCTACCAGCCCATATATGATGGGGAAAACCTGCAGTCGCTGATAAGGGTTCACACCCATGTTGATCCTACCTGTTTGGATATAGCCACCCTTTCCACCTGTGTAGAAAATGGAAAGAAATATTGGGTTGCCAAAAGTGCTACCGACTTTAGACGGCGCCTAGTTGGGGAATGCCCTGTCAGAGAATGGGTTTGTTTTCAAGAACGAAACAATTTAAATGGAGTTGCTGACCTCATAAAAGAAAAGCCAGTAATGTGGAACAAAAGTGAAATAAGTGAACCCCTAGAAAAGAATCTGTTTGTTGAACTCATGGAAAAGATTAGCCATGAGTTAAACCTGACAAACTGCGGGATATGTGGGAACACTCAGATGGCTGATGTATGGCCTTGAGAAGGAAGTAGCTTAACACCACTTGACATTCTGAGATAGAGACAACTAAGGGAAGCACCTCCAAAAGGAAAAGAAAGACCAAAAGAACAGTGGGATTTAAAAGCGACTGTAATAGGAGAGGAGTGTATAAGAAGAGTAGGCAAAAGGTACCAGGCATTTGTGGGGAAAATGCCTTGTAAGAGATATCTGACAGTCAGAGAATTCATTGAAGAATGGGTTCCTACAAAACCAGAAACATATTGGGCTATTAAAAAAAGAATTTGGAGTGTTTACCATACTGACTACCAATTACACGAATGCAAAGATGAATTTAATAACATTAACCCCTTCTGGGCAATGAAAGATATTTCAAAGTATTGGGAACACACATTTAATATAGAAGATTCTTTTTAGAAAGCACCAAGATATTTATTTTGGATTTGTGGGAACCGGGCTTACACACACCTCCCCAGAGACTGGTCAGGTAGTTGCACTATTGGCATCATAAAGCCGGCCTTCTTTCTTCTTCCACGCAAATCCGGACAACAACTAGGTATCCCCCTTTATGACACCTTAAGAAAAAGCAATCGAAAGAAAAGAACTACAATTGACCTGGGGAGTGAGCAAACCTGGAAAGGAGAAGTCTGGTCTCCAGAGAAAATTATAGAGGCTTATGGACCAGCAACATGGGCACAGGATGGGTCCTGGGGGTACCGGACACCAATTTACATGTTAAATCGTATAATTCGACTCCAAGCAGTATTAGAAATAATTTCTAATAAAACAGCATTGGCATTAGATTACATAAGCAACCAATTGACACAAACTAAAGCAGTGGTGTACCAAATTAGATTGGCTGTAGATTATCTATTAGCAAATGAAGGAGGCATCTGTGGAAAATTCAACACCTCAGTATTCTTTTTGTTTTAAGTTGTTGTTAAAGTCTTAATTACTGTTTGTTTTGGAAGTTGTCCCGATTTTCCTGAGGTGTTGCATCCTGGGATCTTTAATTACCATAAGAGGTGTTAAGAGTAGGATACGGGGGCAGGGGGGGTGAGATAGCCAGGCCGAGTAGAGAGGTGTAGGAGTCTTACGTTGCCATGGAAACGACATTCTTGCTTGACAGGTCACGATGATATATTACAAAAATGAGTACAAAGAGTTTCTAACATTTAACTTTACACTTCTATAACTAACATAACTAATACTTTCTAACTTTATATTTAACTTTTAGGAGTTGTTTTAAACCTCGTTTTTCACAAACTGAC
Source organism: Trochalopteron elliotii (assembly GCA_024734555.1). NCBI lineage: Eukaryota > Metazoa > Chordata > Aves > Passeriformes > Leiothrichidae > Trochalopteron > Trochalopteron elliotii. Next base: position 89,488 of record JANPWX010018531.1, on the reverse strand, counting down.
CAAAACCCCCCATGCCCTGTCTCCCTGCGCTGTTGGTGGGAAAGAGGGAGGGTCTGGGGGTAAAAAGGTGTTTCTACGGGCTTATTTTACTTCTCATTATCCTCCTCTGATTCTGTTAGTAATAAATTCACTTTGCAACTTTAAGTTGAGCCTGTTTCACCCTTGAAGTGTTTTCTCCTGGTCCTTAACTCATGAACCCTTTGCTAATTTTTTTTTCTCTCTTTTGCCCAGCTGTGGCAGGGGAGTGTTGCAGTGCACCCCCATACACGAGTAGGTGTTTCCATATTAGGAAAGAGTTTAAGTTACACCCCTGGAACTATTAAGGAAGAAGAACCAGAAAATTCCATGCTTCTCTCACCATAATTGGCCCAGTGCCAGGACAAAGGCACCAGTCAGACCCTTTAGCTGTTCTTCAAAGAATGTAGCTATTTTCTATTGGGCAGCAAGCCAAAAAACTCTCCTAAATCGTTAAATATTTAAGAAAGAGCATGGAGTTTCTCAGGGCTTTTTCAGTGTGTCTTAGCAGGTACAAGGGGCCTCCCTGCATTGTGCACGGCCTTTATTCTTTTGTTCTGTATAGTTTGTTATTTTCTTCTTTAATTAAAACCTTTTTGCTTTTTCGAAACACCTCCGATCAAGCCGTCTTGCTAATTATTTTTAAGTCATTTCTGGGAGGTTGCTGGTCAACCCTCAGAGCTTGATACACCTTCGTGGGGCTAATTACACGCTGGCCTCATGCAGCCTGTATCAAATGGCACCTGGAACTTAGACATCTTATATTAAGACAACCAGTCTGAGTTGTTGCTGACCAGCCTTCCGTCAGCTAGGCCATATTTTGCCCTTGGTTTTTGTTTTTTGATCAAGCTCGTGCTGGGTTTTTTGGTCATTAAAGAAAACTCAGATTTGGGGGCGGAAAGCTGAAAAGAGGGGGGTTTTCACCGATCTCCCATGCTGGTGAGAGGGAGACATTAGCCGGAGATGGATTCCTAGAAAGCAAAGTGAAGTCCAAAGGAATAATTTTCCTCTATGGGAGAGGAATACCACATTTGGCAGAGCCGATATCGCAGGCAGAATCGCTGCGTTTCAGAGGAAGCCGGGAACAAACCAAGGGAGATTGGGAAGCCTCGGAAAACCATTTTGGTGCGTGAAAAGAAGCACCCAGTTTTTAGTCGGGCGAGACATTTATTTTTATTTTAATTATAAGTTGGCAATTGAAGACTTTAATTTTGAGAAGAAACAGCTAAAAAAAAGTTAAATGAGTCTATAAACAGTTCCTGAACACTACGGCAGCAGAAAAACTTATATGGGACTTTTAGGACAGATTAGGGTGAAAATGATACAATCTGGAGAAAAAAGAGAGCTCTATCTTGAAATTACGTCCTATTTTCGGACTGTTTTAGATTTGGTAACATCAGAAAGTGAAAAAGCTCGCAGTACGAGTTAAAACATACCTGAAACCCCGAAGAAAAAAGAAACAGCCATGCGTGTCCGAACGCAACAGGAAAAATCGGAGCCAGCAAAAGTAAAAAGCAAAGGCAGCTCCAACCTGAAGTAGAAGTGAATATGAAAATGTATGCTGTAATCCCCTGACTCTAAAAAGCAGTCTGTTCCTCACACCGACCCTGAAAGGCTGGAGCGGACAGGTCTGGACTGTTCCAACCTGCCCCCCCCATCCTTCCTCCCGCACGGGGGGTGAGCAGAGCCCTGGCCAGGCGAGCGAGCACTCCGTTCCCTTCACCTGTCCGTCTCTTCGTGTTCCTGTTATCCTCCTCCTGGTGGCAGTCCCAAGAAAGCCAAGTTCGTGAAATGTAGCCACGCAAGTTTTAAATAACCCACCGAAACCGGAGTCCCTGAGGACAAAGGAAACGTACATGGCCGGAGTAATTTTGCTGCAGCATGGCATTTTCCCCTTTCGTGGGCGGGTACCATCTAGCCTCCCTTGCACCACGCCCTCTCGGACACGTTAAAGTCCCTTCTTATCAGCCGCGGGACACACTCCTTTTATGGGCCGTACCCGGTCCCAGTCACAGCCCTTTGTCACCGCCCTCATCACGGGGAGGCACCCCTTAGCTGTGATTAGCGTAGGAATTGAAACTGACGTCTCAGAAACTACACCCCCAACACAGAGCAGCCTGCTCCCGAAAGTGCCCAGATGAAGCCAGCCCAAGCGGCGCCGGGGGGGTTCCCCTCCCCAACCTCCCGTGCCTGGTGAGAGGCAGCGGGCCCCAGCCCCGGCTCTGGCGGCGGCGGGGCAGGGCAAAGCCGAGGCGGTGGCAGAGCAAGGCAAAGCCAAGGCAGCAGAGGTTTGAGACAGCCAAACCGTTTTGACAAGTTTTGTGTTGTGAGACAGAAAGTAGCTTCATTTACAAGTGAATCACAAAGGCTGTGGGGGGAGAGAAGAAACAACCCTCGCAAAAGACAGAAAACATTTAGAAAAATAAAAGACTTCATAAGACAGCAGACAACTAACCATGCCATCTCAGCAGTGCAAGATACAAGACTTACTGTATCCAAGAAAAGGACCATCTCATAATTTTATAATAAGTTTTTCTATTTTGTCTATTAGGTAAAACTATAACAATTTGTGAAATAAATGGGCAAGGAGACTCGCTCCTTGGTAATGCCTTTATTAAGATCAGCTCTAGGTAGGGGGCTCGAGGGGCTGTGCACACCACCACTGCTCCTGATGGACGATGCAGAGGAGGAGACGTTCATCTCTTCTACACGGCCGAGCAGGGGGTTCCCTCTCTCAGGAGTCCCTGGAAATCCCACTGATTCATTGGAAAGCTTGGGGGAGGTCCTGTGTATGGGATACTTCTGAAGTTATGGTGACAAGCTGGAACTCAGGTCTGGTTGGTGTGAGGCTCTCCATGGCCTCGCCGACTTAGAGTAGTTATTTTTAGTTTTTGGTTTGTGTTGGCTCGTTTATTTTTAGGGGTTTTAAGTTCTAATTTTGTCCCATAAACACCTGGGGTCTTTTCATCTGCATGTAGGGCGGTGCCAGGTCTTCTCTCCAGTCGTTGCTATGGCTAGTCATGGTTGCTATGGCCGGGGTGGCAGCAAGGACAGGTACAAAGGAAGGTAATTAACATTTGACAGACAAAACATTTAGGGAAGGCATCTCAATTACCATAATAATCAGTCTGGGTTAAACGGCAGAGAAAAGCCCCACCATAGGCAAGGCAAAACTGAACTTAGAAATTGTTATTTTGTTTCTTTACAGGTTTGGGCTAAACTATAGGAAAAAACTACTATAAGCAAGGCAAACAGTATTTAACTGAATTCAGAAATTGGCATTTCGTTTCCCGCAATTTGCAAAATAAAAATTATATCAAAGTTAATTATAAAAACTAATTCCCAAATGTTTTTCCTTTTCAGGAAAAGGTTTTGCAAAAATATTTGCTTGCCACATATATTTATCTAAAATAGTTACTTCAAAATTCAAAAGTTTTACAAATTGCCCTTATAAATTTTGTAAGAAAAATCTATAGTAATTATCTTAAACATAAGTTATTAAATCCATCTTTAAAATTAACTCAGAAACCTTTAAAAAATCATACACCCCTAAAAACAATTACCTTTTTTTTACAGATAACTCAAGAAAATCTCAGAACCCTGTGTTATAAATGATCAACTAGCCAATCGGATAGAAAGAATAAATTTTATTTTTCCATTTTAAATCTATCTGGGACAGCCACGGGAAACAACATTTGAATGTTGGGTGAAACAGATGACCGACAGCAGGGCTGCTATCTCGCACTGTTCCACGATTTGCTGGTGGTTGAGTCCGGGTTCTTATACTGTATTTTGTGCCTCCCGGCAGCAGAGGTATTGTGTTTTTTTCAAATTCAAACCCAGTCTTTTCACTTGATGATGAATCCTGAACAGATTTCCAGGTACTGGGCCACGTCTGAAAGGATTTTCTGGGAATCCTCTTTTGGGATGATGATGTCTTCAAATTCAGGGTCCACCCTCGAAATGGGTATCGATGGGTTGATGGTGGATTGATGGTCCAGGTGCCCAAGATCTGATTAGCTCAAGGAGCTACATCCTGGCAAGCCACCCTCCTTTCTGGTGTAAATCAAGATGTTAATTCGTACACAAAGCATGTCCCGGTATTTGGAAAACGCCTGTCCCATTCCGGGAATCAAGGTTAGTCTTACATTCACAGGGTTACAAAAATATACATTCTATCATCTACTACATTTACTACGTTTAATTGCACGAATTTATAATCATATCTATCACACCTGTAATCATATAGTAAAATCCAGACACCAAAAAATAAAAACCAGATATTAAGAAAGTAAAAAAGCCATACCCAGATTGTGAAGCTGACAGCTGTTGTGCATGTTTTTTCTAAGTTCATGTTTCCTTTTAACAAATTCTTTTTATGTTACAGGTTTAGTAAAAAAAGCAAAGACATCTCTGCTCAAAGAAAAATTTCTAGTAACCAGGTGTACAATTTACTTAAACATTAATCTTTTTTCTTTCTCTTCAACAGCAAACTTACTTCATTACACATATTACATAACACATTAAATTGCACACTAGATTCCCAAGTTTCATAGCAGAAGGCAATGCCATAGCAGACCTTCAGACAAGGACAATACAAAACATGCTAACAAAAGATATTAAACAAACTCAAATGAGCCATGCATCCTTCCATCAAAATGCATCAGCCCTTGTAAAAACGTTTCACATATCCCAAAATCAAGCAAAAGCAATAGTCCAGTCATGTCCAGACTACCAAAAACTAGCTATACCATAAAAACAGTAATAACTACCGAAGTTAAAAGCAAACAGATGTCACACAGTATCAGTCATTTTAAAAAATTCAGACACGCTTCTTTCTATCAACACATTTTAGAGCAATTTCTGCCTCAGCACATAACAGAAAAAAGACCAAAGATTTAATTAAAAATTTCTTGCAAGTATTCTCATCCCAAAACACACATTCCTCACAAATTACACAAGTTTTTTTAACATATAAGACATCAAATTTACCACAGATAAAATTAATTCTTCCACAAGCCAGTCTATTGTAGAAAAAGCACACAAATAACTGAAAACACTCCTTGAAAGAAAAATGGGGGAGTATGTAGAACTGCTATCTACTGTAGAAAGATTGAACAAAGATATATATGTTTTTAATCTCTTATATTCATAAAAAATCTGAAAACACGACAAATTTTGGGGCCTGTCCTCCATGCCATGGCAGAGAGGTTTGTATGTGTCCCCACAAGTACAGGCTCTGAGTGAGTTCCTATAAAAGATGTCAAGCTACAACTACAGCAGATGAAAGAGCAGCAGAAAAACCTGAAGAACATGCAAAAGACACTGAGTGACCACAAACTATGGCTTCAAAAAGACATTTACACTTTGACACTTTGGGAAATGCGGAAGGATGGGGAGACCCAGTGTGTGCCTCAAAGAGATTTAACCTTGGGTGAAAAATAATCTGTGGTGTAAATTTTATGTTGCAGGAAGTAAAAGAACAGGAATGACGTGAATGGATGAAGAAAGAATTTTGTGAGGAGCAAGAATGCGACGAGAACCTGAGCCAGGCCAGTGTTGGTGCCCAACAATCAAGTGTTCTGCTTCTCCTGTCCTGACCACTCATCCTGATGGAATGGAGACCAAGTCATGGATCTAGAGGGATGGAGGAAGCCCATGAAACAGGAAAATAATATCTGTCTGTGAAAGGACAGGGGATAGTAGTTAAATGAAATTATACATTTGGTATAGAGATGATTTAAGGATGTAGTTCAAATTGTATGTGTGCGTAAGATGGGATTCCAGTGATGAGAAATAAATACAGTGGAACAGTTGGAAGATATATAAATTGTGTGGGATCTGAGTATGATGCAAATGGTATGGGACAAGGGGTGGAGATTGTATTGGGTCTGACTGAGATAGAGCGAATTTTTCCTTAGCAGCCCTCACAGTGCTGTGCTGTGCATTGGTAGCTGCAAGGGTCTTGATGACACACCAGTGTTTTGGCTACTGCTGACCAGCACTGTCTGAGAAAAATTGGGCAGGAGACTATGTTTCCTCCTTTAAATGCCTTTATTAAAGTATCAGCTCTTTTAGAAGCAGGTGCCTCAGGGGGGGTGGGGTGGCCTCCACCGTGGTGCTGAGAAGGAGCGGGGGGCTGGACACTCTGCTGCTGCACTCAGCCAAGTGGGGAATTAGCCTCCCCCCTCACAGGAGCATGCTCCCGACAATTCCAGTCCAATGTGATTTCCACTGATGAGTCGGATGTTCAGATTGCTCTTCTGGTCACGGGCGAGATCAAAAGGTCCTGGCATCAATTGGCCTGTACTCTTCAGTCTTTAATGTTATTATTCTTTTTGTTTTAAGTTGTTGTTAAAGAGTCTTAATTACTGTTTGTTTTGGAAGTTGTCCCGATTTTCCTGAGGTGTTGCATCCTGGGATCTTTAATTACCATAAGGGGTGTTAGAGTAGGAGACAGGGGCAGGGGGGTGAGATAGCCAGGCCAAGTAGAGAGGTGAAGGAGTCTTACGTTGCCATGGAAATGACATTCTTGCTTGAGAGGTCACGAAGCTATATTACAAAAATGAGTACAAAGAGTTTCTAACATTTAACTTTACACTTCTATAAGTAATACAACTAATACTTTCTAACTTTATACTTTAACTTTTAGGAGTTGTTTTAAACCTCGTTTCTCACAATTCCCCTCTCTATTTGATCGGGACTTTGCCCGCATCAACTTCTGTCGCTTGGTTTATGGGAGCTCACTTTCTTTTTGACTCTGAAATTGGCAATATATTTGTTCTGCTGTCTCGAGTTTAACTTCTTCTTGAGTTTCTAATTTCATGATATGTGCAGGCTTGTTAGTATTTTGGAGACTGGCTTGGACTGTCGCTGTTACAGTATGAATAAGACAAGGGATAACAGAAGGGAGGAGGAGGATACTGGCCAGTGCAGTGCCTATTATAAAGACCACTTTCTTCCACCACGCTCCTTTTAAGGACCAAAAGCTATCCCACCAATCTATGGACGCAATAGGTTTCCATTCTTGATTACCTACATATGCTATTTTCCTGATTTCTTTTGAAATGTTTCGAATTACCTCACTTTTGTCATCGATTTCCAAGCAGCATTCTGAAGTGTTGAACTTTCCACAGATGCCTCCTTCATTTGCCAATAGATAATCTACAGCCAATCTAATTTGGTACACCACTGCTTTAGTTTGTGTCAATTGGTTGCTTATGTAATCTAATGCCAATGCTGTTTTATTAGAAATTATTTCTAATACTGCTTGGAGTCGAATTATATGATTTAACATATAAATTGGTGTTCGGTTCCCCCAGGACCCATCCTGTGCCCTTGTTGCTAGTCCATAAGTCTCTATAATTTTTTTTGGAGTCCAGACTTCTCCTTTCCAGGTTTGCTCACTCCCCAGGTCAATTGTAGTTCTTTTCTTTCGATTGCTCTTTTTTAAGGTGTCATAAAGGGGGATACCGAGTTGTTGTCCGGATTTGCGTGGAAGAAGAAAGAAGGCCGGCTTTATGATGCCAATAGTGCAACTACCTGACCAGTCTCCGGGGAGGTGTGTGTAAGCCTGGTTCCCACAAATCCAAAATAAGTATCTTGGTGCTTTCCAAAAAGAATCTTCTATATTAAATGTGTGTTCCCAATACTTTGAAATATCTTTCATTGCCCAGAAGGGGTTCATGTTATTAGATTCATCATTGCATTCGTGTAATTGGTAGCCTGTATGGTAAACACACCAAATTCTTTTTTTTTTTAATAGCCCAATATGTTTCTGGTTTTGTAGGGACCCATTCTTCAATGAATTCTTTCACTGTCAGATATCTTTTACAAGGCATTTTCCCCACAAATGTCTGGTACCTTTTGCCCACTCTTCTTATGCACTCCTCTCCTATTACAGTTGCCTTTAAATCCCACTGTTCTTTTGGTCTTTCTTTCCCTTTTGGAGGTGCTTCCCTTAGTTGTCTCCATCTAAGAATGTCAAGTGGTGTTAAACTACTACCTTCCCAAGGCCATACATCAGCCATTTGAGTGTTCCCACATAGCCAGCAGTTTGTCAGGTTTAACTCATGGCTAATCTTTTCCATGAGTTCAACAAACAGATTCTTTTCTAGGGGTTCACTTATTTCACTTTTGTTCCACATTACTGGCTTTTCTTTTAAGAGGTCAGCAACTCCATTTAAATTGTTTAGTTCTTGAAAACAAACCCATTCTCTGACAGGGCATTCCCCAACTAGGCGCTGTCTAAAGTCGGTAGCACTTTTGGCAACCCAATATTTCTTTCCATCTTCTACACAGGTGGAAAGGGTGGCTATATCCAAACAGGTAGGATCAATGTGGGTGTGAACCCTTATCAGCGACTGCAGGTTTTCCCCATCATATATGGGCTGGTAGCATTAGGTGCATGTTCCTTCTGACAGCTGAACTATTAGCACAGCCACTATCAGCTTCTCCAAAAGTCTGATACGACCCTTTCTGGTCTCGCTCAGTCTTGCCTCTTGGATTCGGTGGCCTTTATGGGGTACCTGTAAGGCTTCACTAGGTCCATTCATACCCACTCCTACTTCTCCAAATTCGGTTTTTGTTAAGTCATTGTCCTGGTTTAGGGCGATTTTGGGAGGAAATCTCCGAGTGGGGTTCCTCTGAAAAGCAAATCCAAACAGCCCCTCCCCCCAGCCGGTCCGGGGAAATAATTCCCTCAGAGATAGAGTGGAAAAAAAAGCCTTATTTATTTAACAAACAAAATGCCCACAAGCATAAAGAATGAATAATAATAATAACAATAATAATAATATGAAACAATAAAACCTCTCGCTGCTCCGAAGAGAGATGGCAAAACTCAGAGTCCGTGTCAGGAGTCTGTTTATCAGTCCCTTCAGTGCTGGAAGATGCCGAGCCCCGGCCCGGTGGGCCACGGGTGCAAGATCCCGGTGCTCCTCTGGGTTTTTCAGTCCTGAGCAGATTTAAACAGTCCCAAAGAAAAATAAAATAATAAAAAAAAACAGTCCAGGAAAGCTTCTTTGCCTCAGCTAGCTAGACTAACAAGAGGAGAAAAAAAAACTCTCTCTGGCTGCCCTCTGTGTATCCGACGAAGAAAAAAAAAAAAAACCACACAGTCCCAAGGACGAGAGCAGATTCCGAGGAGTGAGTTTGTTTCTCAAAACAAACTGCGCGCTTCTTCTTTCCCTGCTCACTCTCAGAACCAGTCTTAAAGGTACAGAACACAGAACAGACGATTTGGGGATACATAGTCACCCTAGGACATTCCACCCCTTATCACCATATCGTCAACTTATCAAAACTAATTGAATTTTAACTCTACAAACACACATTATGCATGCATATATCTATATAAAAACAATATACAGCTATATACAGACAATGGCAGTGACATTCAACAAAAAGTGATATGTACACATGGTTTTCATCCAACAATCAGATCTCCCTGAGGTACACATCGTGTTGTTCCATCTTTCTGCATTATCCACCATGTACAACCTGGTCCCTGAGCAAAGACAATCCCACGGATGGGTTTGTCTGTACTTGAGGTGGATTTGATCCAAACTGTCTTCCCTAGCAAACCTCTTGCATGTACTACAGGGACTTTATCTCCATCTACTGTATGCAGGAGCTCAGACTGGGCAGGGCCTGCTCTGTTGGTGGAACCTCGGGTGTTAACTAACCAGGTGGCCTTTGCCAGATGCTGCTCCCAGTTCTTGAAAGATCCCCCACCCAATGCTCTCAAGGTGGTCTTTAACAGTCCATTGAATCTTTCCACTTTCCCAGCAGCTGGTGCATGGTAGGGGATATGGTACACCCACTCAATGCCATGTTCCCTAGCCCAGGTATTGATAAGGCTATTCTTGAAATGAGTCCCATTGTCTGACTCAATCCTCTCAGGGGTACCATGCCTCCAGAGAACATGCTTTTCAAGGCCTAGAATGGTGTTACGGGCTGTAGCATGAGGCACAGGGTAGGTCTCCAGCCACCCTGTGGTGGCTTCCACCATTGTGAGCACGTAGCGCTTACCTTGACGTGTCTGGGGTAATGTGATATAATCAATCTGCCAGGCCTCCCCATACTTGTATTTGGACCACCGTCCACCATACCATAGGGGCTTCACCCGCTTGGCCTGTTTGATGGCAGCACATGTGTCACAGTCATGAATAACCTGAGAAATACTGTCCATGGTGAGATCCACCCCTCGGTCTCGTGCCCACTTATAGGTGGCATCTCTGCCCTGATGACCTGAGGCATCATGAGCCCATCGAGCCAGGAACAACTCTCCCTTGTGTTGCCAATCTAAGTCTATTTTTGACACCTCTATCTTTGCAGCCTGATCTACCTGCTCATTGTTTCTGTGCTCCTCATCAGCTCTACTCTTGGGGACATGGGCATCTACATGACGGATTTTTACAGGTAGCTTCTCTATCCGAGTGGCAATGTCTTTCCACTCTTCGGCAGCCCAAATTGGTTTTCCTCTACGCTGCCAGTTAGCCTTTTTCCACTTCTTCAACCATCCCCATAAAGCATTGGCTACCATCCATGAATCAGTATAGAGGTAGAGCTTTGGCCACTTCTCTCTCTCAGCAATGTCCAGGGCCAACTGAACAGCTTTGAGTTCAGCAAGTTGGCTCGATCCACCATCTCCTTCCGTGGCCTCAGCGACTTGTCGTGTGGGGCTCCACACAGCTGCTTTCCACTTCCGGTTCATTCCCACTATGCGACAGGAACCGTCAGTGAAAAGAGCGTAGGGTGTTTCTTCTGCTGGCAGTTGGTTGTATGGTGGAGCTTCTTCAGCACGTGTCACTGGTTCTTGCTCCTCTTCATCTGTGAGACTAAAGTCTTCACCTTCAGGCCAATTTGTAATTATCTCCAAAATCCCAGGGCGATTCAGTTTTCCAATACGGGCGCGCTGTGTGATGACAGCAATCCACTTACTCCATGTAGCATTGGTGGCATGGTGGGTAGATGGAACCTCTGCTTTAAACATCCACCCCAGCACTGGTAGTCGGGGTGCCAGGAGGAGTTGTGTTTCAGTGCCTATTACCTCTGAGGCAGCTTGGACTCCTTCATAGGCTGCTAAAATTTCCTTCTCTGTGGGAGTATAATTGGCCTCAGACCCTCTGTAGCTTCGACTCCAGAATCCCAGTGGTCGTCCTCGAGTCTCCCCAGGCACCTTCTGCCAAAGACTCCAGGACAGACCATGGCTCCCGGCTGCAGAGTAGAGCACGTTCTTCACATCTGGTCCTGTCCTGACTGGGCCAAGGGCCACTGCATGGGCAATCTCCTGCTTGATCTGGGCAAAGGCGTGTTGCTGTTCAGGGCCCCAGTGGAAAGTGTTCTTCTTGCGGGTAATCAGGTAGAGAGGACTCACAATCTGGCTGTACTCAGGGATATGCATTCTCCAAAAACCTATGGCACCTAGGAAAGCTTGTGTTTCCTTCTTGTTGGTAGGTGGAGACATTGCTGTGATCTTGTTGATGACATCAGTAGGAATCTGACACCGTCCATCTTCCCACTTAATTCCCAGGAACTGGATCTCTCGAGCAGGTCCCTTAACTTTGCTTTTCTTGATAGCGAATCCAGCTTTCAGCAGAATCTGGATGATCTTCTCTCCTTTCTCAAACACTTCAGCTGCAGTATTCCCCCACACAATGATGTCATCGATGTACTGCAGATGTTCTGGAGCCTCACCCTTT